>JANPWX010000071.1:1489024-1752272 GCA_024734555.1 Trochalopteron elliotii
TGTTCCTCAGCTTTCCCTACAACACTACTGTATTTCACTTTAGCAAGAGGAAAACTGTGTGCCTTCTCTGATAAATTAAGTGCTGTTAGTGCTCTGTACTCAGTTGGACAACACCTTCCAGTGTTAACATCAACACACATCAGTGTATGTTTGATTGGTTCTAGCTCACTGCTGTTCACTCCTGCAAAATGAGCACACAAGTGAATAAATCCAATTTACTTCCTCATATCTGTACATGCTAAAAAGCTTTTCTGTACTTACATCATCTATTCAGCAATTTTCTAATTATTAGGAACAAAATAGTAATTACACCACTGTTTCCTTGGTCATGGGAACACCCCCAGTTAAAAAGAGTGCTTTGGAGGATAACAGATGTTTTATCTCTTGGCCTCTGACTTCAAAGGAAAACAGTTATCTGGAAGGCACAAAAAAAGAGGCAGTAATCAATTGTTCTGTCATATTTTGTGAGCATGGTAATGGCTGACTCAGCTGCTTAATACAAAGCATCTCAGACTACCTTTTTAGGCAGGCTTAAAATCTTTTAGGTAGTGGCAAGAAGATTGAAATGAAATGTGAAAATTAATGAGTTTGCAACTTAATTATGGTCAGGGTTTTTTTAAAGTCAGTTTTACTGTTTATGACTTCTCAAAAGGAGAGATGGAATGCCTCTCACATTGAATTTCACAGTACTGGCTCATCCTGCAAAAAGCTATTTGTTTACAGCAAAGTGCTTAATTAGACACGTCATTACAGGTAGATAAAAAACCTAGATGTTGATGTAAAGCAAAGCTAAGGATTTTTTTCTCTTTATGCCAAGTTTTGATAAGTGTTAAAACTGGTGTTTCCTATCCCAAAAATCTACAACAGCTTTCTGTCTTTTTGTTTGCTGTTATTTCTCTTTTTCCCTGGAGATTTCTTCAAGGGCAAAGTGGATATTAGGATATATGAATGATTATACTAAAAATGGAGAAAGAATTTAATTCTCAGAAAGTACAAGAGACTATCTGTAGTCTATGGTCAAAGGCCCTTGTGAAATAAAGGTAAGATACAAAAATTATGTATTTCTTTAAAGTGACCAGAAATAATATTAAAATAAAAAATAGCGTACTCAGAGCCATTCATTCAACTGAAACAGTTAAATATCAGAAAGAAAAAATATTAATTTCAAGCTCCATCGGAAACTGTAAAAACAGTATTTGCTAAACCATACAAGAAAAAAAAGTTATTTAAATATTTCATTTCAATGCTTTTTAAAACATTAAGGAAAAAATACTAGGAAGGTGATATGTTAAGCTAATTGGAAATATTCTGTACAAACATACATGTTAATTCTTCATTCTTATATAAATGGATCACCCCAGGGCAGCAGATACTGCTCCTGCTGTGTTCACATGTGAACCTGGACAAAACCAGGATTGATTTTTTTCCCCTTTCACATTGTCACTAGCTCATTAAATCGGCCTTTCCAAGAAAGATCATACCATCTTGAAGAGTCTACCTCTGCCTCCTTTGCTCCTCTTCTCAGCCAGTCCTCACTCTCTCTTCTCCTTCTCCATTCTTCCCTCCCTCTCTGTGCCATCTGCATGTGCAGTGCAGTGTCCACTCTGAGCCCTTGGGTGTAACTTTGATTTTGTCCTTGAGATGTTATGGTTTCTTGAAATTCTTTTTTCAGGGCATTTTCTGTAAACAAGAGAAGTGTTTTTGTAACTGTACTATGTTTTCATTCCTTTTCCTAGGAGAGACTTCTTCTTGATGTCCCTCTGGTCTGACCAATGTAATTGAAGAAGCTTGTCTTTATTTCACCAATCAAATTGGTCTGTGTAGAACAGTATAAAAAACAGACACATCCCAAAAATAGAAAAATCATTTTCAACCTTCTGAAGTCAGAGTCTGTGTTGTTGTAGTGTAAAACATCATCACTTGGGGGTGCAAGGACAAGAATGAAGTAGATCCAAACCTGGATCTCTACCCTGTGGTGCCTCTCCTGAGCATGTCCACCCTTCTCCATGGGCAGCAGCAAGTGGAGATGACAGAGCACTGCCAGAGCAGTTTGACCTCCTGGAAAAAACATGAGCCTGCAGGCTCTGGCCTAGGGTCTGAGGTGATGGAGGGTGGTGAGGCTGAGACCCACTTCACTGGAATTTTGGGTGCACAGGTTTAATAGAGAGCAGAAGAGTAGTAGGGTTAGGCTGCAGAGAAGGTTGGAGCATGGAGTTATGTCACCAGGCATGGAAATGGGGCAGTGGGAAGGCAGAGTACGTGAGCACTGAGGTACCAGAGGCAATTAGGGTAACCTAAATGGATGGAGAATTGCTGACTTTTCATTCTTATTGAAACATAGATGACTGGATGGTTTATCCATCAGTATAATTATTCAGTATAATTTCTGAAGGGAGAGCTTCCTTTGGAATAGAACTAAATAGAAATAATTTTTTTTACATATGTTTTAAATCAAGTCTTACTTCAGTGCTCCATGTCAAGGAGACAGCTGGAGAGCATCGGCAGTCTTAGGAAGAGCTCTGCTCTTTTATATACCTTCCTTAGGCACTTAAAACAAGCAGGTTTTTTGCATGACCACATCTGATCAATGCTGCCAATCTAACTCAGTCTGTCTAAACTCTTATTTTGAGATTACTGGATGGGTATGTGTACTGTCAGGATTACTTGTATGACTGTAAGAGGTGCAGTGGAGAAATTATGCATATATTATGGTTTAAAGAATAGTATAGTACCATGTTTATCATGAGTGAATATTTAATAATGTATTTTGGGAGAAGGGTAAATGAAAATCTGCTCAGATTAAGGTCAGCACTCCAAGTAGCCATAAAATATAAATGTTAATCAAAAAAGTTATTAACATTGCCAGTTGGATGTTCTGTGCATTTGGTACACTAACTTCATTAACTGTCTACACTAATTTTTAAACAATCAGCCTCAGTCCAGCTGTCCTCTTTGAGTATGTCTGCATGACAAAGACATTACTTGAGGGTGGCAATATGATGTAAACTCTCCCAGGATTCCTGGCAAATACTCCAGGGTTGCTACTGAGTGCTAAAACTCACATCGTTTATCTTGACTGTAGAGTTGTCTGGGCCTGCTGGATTAGCCTGATGTAAATACATGGGGTGGATCACACTCAGTTTTAATGTGTCTCTGTAGCTGTGCCCTGCAATTGCAGCTGGTATTTGATAGATTCTTTGTTTGTGCTGCTTTTTATTCTTTCTATATTTGGATTCAAGGCAGGAGACAGAAGTACGTGTTTTTGGAATCAAATTTGGAAAGCACTTGTAACAGATGTTGATAATTGTATGGCACTTTTGGCACTGCTAGACAAAAGGATGAGCACAGCTGGTTGAACTGTATTTATTGAAAATAAAATGCTGTGAGAAGTTCTCATTTTAGTATAGTGATTAGGCTGGGAAAATGCAGAAGTATTTGAACAAAAAAATAATCGAAATTTTGTGTGTCAATTGTAAAATACTATTTTGGAGTTCAGAAATAATCTAAATTGACTGCAAGTCATACTGCCGCAGTTCACTGCTTTTGTTTTTCCTGACTGTTTCACCCCTTTATCTCCAGTTAGATTGTTATTCCAAATGTATTTGGAGCACATGGGTGACCTTCAGTAACCCTCCCAAATGTATATACCTTCATCTCTGTATAAAATTAAATGTCACCTGCTGTTTCAGTATTGTATCTCAAATTCAATGGATCCTGAGATCCTTGGATGTCTGCAATATTTATCCTTTGGAGTACAGTTTTGAGTTGTTCACTGCTTTGCTTTTACTTTCAGTGTATTTTCACTTTGAACCCATTAATTGTATGTATTGAACACCTGTCCTGTTTCAGATCCCGGAGGTACCCAGCTCTTAACTTCTCTCTACTTGGAGAAGCAGCCATTAATTACCACTCTTTGTTTCCTCTCACTTAGCTAATTTTTAATCCACAACAAGAATTTACCTCTTACCCTGTGGTTATTTATTTTCCTTAATAGTTTCCTGTCAAGAATCTTATCACAGGCTTTTGTCAAGCCAAGTAAGTTATATCTACCAAATCTCCACCATTCTCCCCATTTCATTAACAATGTCCAACAATTCAAATAAGGCAAGGGCATTGTTTTTCACCAGGGAGGTCCAGCTTTATCAGTGTGTGTTTCTATGCTATCAGCTACTCTACAGCTAAATGAAGACATCATGGCCACAATATCTTTAGTTTCTTTTTAATAAAGGTCAACTTTATAGTGCTTTACTTTGCCTTTTTTTTTTTTTTTTTTTTTTTGTGTGTGTGTGTGTAAATATTTTAATAGATATCTGTGACAGCATCCTGCCTTTTTATTTAGATCTGCTCTTTAACATTCATGAATCACTACCTTCACAGTGGGGCGTGGGGCAATCAAGTTGAAATCACAGCTGATTTTCTGTTTTTGCTGATCTTCTTTGAAAATATTTTTGAAATGCTGTTTTTAAAGTACTCTAATTATTAAATATATTTTAGGAATACCTAGAGAATAAAAATATGCCTGTTGCATAGTGGAAATTAATGTAAAGACGTTTTGTAGGTTTTTTGCACTAATCATCAAATTTCCTACAGCAACCTGAATTAGCAGCATTGCAGTGCCTGTTTTAGACTCACAGGTATTTCTGAATGCTTTACATATGACTTGTACAATTTTATTTTAGTGAAGCAACACTTGAATATTTCTTCATTCCTCTTAGTGGTCAGTGAGGCTACTTCAGAGTTTATGAAGTGCTTCAGAGTAACAAGTATGAAAATATTTTAGATTTTCGAAGGTTGCCAATTTTAGTAAAACATATGATGTACAAAGGTCCTACTGAAGTTATTGGGGAAATGCTGATAGAAAAAAAGGTCTTAAAAGCTCCCTCTCTCCATAACTCCCATTGTATATCTCTCTGTGAACTGTTCAGTCACAGGTAAAAATTAGAAGCTCCCATTTCTGTGTGAGATGGGCTTATTCCTTTCAGTATTGACTGTCACACACTTTGAAATAATGCTCTGTTGTGCTCAGAAATTCCATAATAGGAGATTCCATGGTTGGGTACCAGCTTTATCTCCATTTCCCACCTCCCTTCCATCTGGGGAAGAATACTTTCTAATTACTTGTGTTTTCCAGATCACTCGTGGTCTTTGCTTCCATGCTGAGTGGAGATTACACTCTCCTATTAGCCCTTTTAAGGTCCAAGGAATGCCAGCCATGCCATGTGTGAGCAGTCTGCAGGCACCATTAGCACTGCTTCAGTGCCTCTTGATAACACTCCATGGGAAGTCAATTAAAGACGTCAGGGGGTGGGCTGGGCCACTTCTTTTTACTAACAACTCTCATTAGGGGGTGGAGAATGGGGAGTTTGAACAGGTGATTTTTAGGATTTTAAATAAGAAATGGGAAAATATCCAGACTAGCTTTCTCCTGGGTTTTTTTTCACCCCATTCATTCTTTTCCCTTCACTTTCTCTATTATTTCTCCCCATTTCTAAAAAGGTTTCTACAATCTCTGGCAGATATTGCCATTTTACCAAGTCTGAAAGCAGCAGTAAGTACAAATCTCAACAGAAGAAATCTGCACGAACGATAAAGACAACAGAAATCAAATCAGTGTTTCAAAAGTTAAAGGAAATCTTGGGCAGTCATTTTTCAGAGCATCCTCTGATCACAGGCAGCCCCTGTAGTCATGATTTGGCCTGAACTGAGGACACTCCCTTTTATAGAAGTTTTTAGTACTGTGTATGTTGGGAAGCTTGAGAAGTTCTAAATATCCAGGAATATAAAGAACTTAGAAGAATTAAGCAGAATGGGAAGTGATTGCCTCTGTATTCATGTAAAGGTCTCTAGCAGCTGTGGAAGAGTGTATTGCTGGGGAGGGCACCAGTGAGGCTGGTGTGTGGCCTTGAGCAGACGTGTTTTCAGTGGTGATGCTAAATACCTCTGACAGTTACGTACTGAGGTGGAAGAATTGGTATTTCATGACAGAAATGTAAAATATAGACTAAGGTACACAGAAGCCATGGTAATTAAAAAATTGAAACACAGTTCATACTTCTGGATGTGCTTTAGAACCTGAGGGTGATTATTGTTACTCACCAACGAACCTTGTTTTTTGACTATTGCAGAAAATATTAGGAAAACAGAAATGTAAAACCAGTTTTGTTTTTCATATCAAGAGATCCAGTCTGTGATTCCTTCTGCTGTTTGGGTTTGACTTTTTTTGGAAAGGGATCCCCTCTCCCTCTCCCTCTCCTCCCCTTTTTTTCCATTATTACTTTATAGATTTTCCAATACTATGTGGGAGTAAAAATCTGAATCTTGAACTGAGTCAGGATATATATCCACTTTAGGAACCATCATTATGATTGAGATTAATTCGAAGCAGGCAATGAAAGGACTTCCAGTGTTTTTGAATAAATGTTTTTCATCATCATGGAGGTTGTGTGACTTAAGTGTCTTAGTCTTGATATGGAGAAAAAGTGGAAACAAAACTTCAAAATCCTCATTCAAGTCTTCCATTTTTGTTCTATGACCCACAAGGTGTTCAGTGGTCCTTCTGAGATAAATCCATTAGCTGAAAGTCATCATGTGTTTGGAAGGAGCAACATGCAGCACAACCCCAGCAAGGAAGCACTAAAGAAAACTGCATTATACAGTGTTTTAACAAAGAGAGCTCTGATGTCATTAACCATCATATCATACCATGAGACAGTACAAAATGCTGTTTGTACCTGGCAGTTACCTTGTTACAAGTTAAAAAATAACCTGGAATGGTTAGTTGAAATTCTTCTAGCACTTGGAGGTCCCAGCAGCACATTCCTTGTGTTAAAGCTGCCACCCTCTCCTGCTGCTGAGCACATCTCATCCCACCTCAGTCCAGCTTCATCCCGCAGCAGCTCAGGGATGCAGTGAGCAAAATGACTCAGGCAGCAGGGAAGAACTGTTTCTCTGTTTTCCTCTTTTTAAAGTTATTTTATCAGCTCTGAAAACAAAATGGTTGCTTCTGTGTTCATAAAATTAATGTGAGAGTTTCTGCTTGTGAGGTTTGAATATGCTCAGCCATGATTTCACAAATCTTGAATTAATATCAGCTGTACCTACATATTTCTACTGTCCAGTTGTCCCTCCATCTATAGTACTGAGGCTTTAGTACATTTTTTACTTTTCTTTTTTTTAAACAAACTTTGTTGATGATTTTTCAGTTTACACAATGCTTATGTTGAGGAAAACTAGTAAATATAATATGTCATTTATTTTTTTTTTCTTTTTTTTTCTCTTCTCAGTGTACCATCCATCTTCTGGTTTATATTTATGATATATAATTCATTTTTACTTAATAGAAGAGAATTCAATGGAGAGGGTTTTCAGCATTAATTCTTATTGTGCCAGTTACTTATTTTCAGAATTATTTATTTCCATCTTGCTGGGTGTTTGGAAGAAATGACATAACTTATCTGCTAGTGTGTGCAATAAAGATAAAATGAGAGATTGTTTACTCCTCTAAAAAGACAAGTTATTTGTTTTCTTTTGAAACAACTGAGAACATGAGATGTAAATTAGTGTAGAAATAGTAATCTCCATCAGAAAAGTTAGATTTATCAAGGAATATCAAAACCAAAATTAAGAAATATGACCTCACTTGTTGTATTAAACAACAATTTTCAGCCCATGGACTGATATCTAACTGAAAAAGTGCTCTGGGGTTTTTTTTATAAATTTTATTAAGTTAGGCATTATAGAATTGTCATTTGGACCACAGTTCCAGTGTGAAGAACTGTAGAAATTACATAGAGGAGATTGTAAAGATCAATGGGACCAATCTATTTAAGTAATCAGCAAAAAGAGCCAAAGAAGTCTGATCATCCATCTGCATCTGGGATCTGAGATCAGTTAATTGCCCAGACTCACCCAGGAAATCTATGGTAAATCAGATAACTGGTTTGCATTTTGTGCATTCCAGCATGGTACCATAGAAATGCTGTCCTACTGCATACAATAATTTCAGCTGTTGAAATTCCCAAATCTGGTTAGCACTTCACTTTTTTTTTTCTTTAAGTTATTTTTGTTCTAGTCTGTTTTTCCCTACTAATGGCATAGAGATTGAAAGCTCACAGACCACTTTTCTCTTTTGTTCCCCTAACACTGACATGTCTAACGTGCTGCATCTGTATTTAAGTTTAATTGTGTCTTTGGCATGCTAATCAACTTTCACAAGTCAGAAAAATCCATACTGAGTGCATTGTGATATCTGTACATTAAAAAAAAGGTATTTTATAGAAGTAGAATTAATATTTGAAAGCCATAGAAAAGAGCAGTGATTGGCATTAAATTAATACTTCAAGTATGGTGTTGCATTAGACAGTTCCTTGAATAACTCAAGGCTTCCAAGTTCTGTTTTTCCCATCCAACAGTCTGGGCTGTGTACCCTGACAAGCTTTTCTATCAACCCTTCTTCAGGAGTTAAAATGAAAGTTGGCAAAAATATCTTCCATTCTAATGTCACATGGCAAATAATGGACCCCAGACACCGTTAGTGTTGAGATTATTGAGAAGATGTAACTTCTATCCCTGGCTTTTGACTGTTTCGTCACTGCATTTTTACTCTGAATTATCACATGTTTTTCTAAACCAGCACAGCAGTTTATTCCAATAGAAAGTTAAAATAAATGTGATTGGACTTCCTTGTTTAGTATAAATCTATGAACCACATACCTAACCATAATAATATCCACCATTACAGTACAGGAAAATTTCACTCCTGAGGCACACTTTTGGCCAGAATTTTATTACTGGCCAAGTCCAGGGCCTAGCTGACCTCTGCTTGGGCATTCTATCATATACAAACCTATGGTAGCAATAAACTCTGAAAATGTGAGTAAGGCTTTGCAGCAGAAAGGTCCCTGCATAATTCCTGGTTGTCCCTGGTGTTGAAAAAGTGATTGGAGGGATATTATATGACTTAGGAAGTCTGACTTGTAATATATATTGGTGGCAATTTTACTTTATTATTTTGAAACAGGAATTTACCAAGGGCTTTAACTGTTATCTTTTTTTAATGTCAATTCAGGTATCATTGTTTCTCAGTTCTGTAAACTGTATCAACATGAGCAGTTCTCCCAATTGAAAAAAACAACAGGGAGTAAGCAGGAACATAAAATTATTTTTAGAAAATGCATTTTTAATTACTGAGCTGCTTAATTATTGAGCACTACTGAAAATATCCTGTGAACCTCATCACTATGCAAATGTATTCAGTTTTGGAAACAATTAAATGATAATAAAGCATTCTTTTTTTCTTTTACAACATATTACTGCAATGAAGCTGTTACCTCTCAGTGTGCATTTTAATGAGTTTTAAGTAACATTTTAATGAGCTCAACATTACCATAAACCCGAGGATTAGACAAAATTGAATTTACTGGGAAAAGGAAAGGGTTCATTAAGAGTTAATTATATAGTTTAAGAAGAAATATAACTCATTTTATGATGTCACTTCAACCATGAATTCAGCAGTAGATCTATACTTATTAATGGGCACAGAAATGCCATTATTATATTGACATAAAAACATGGGTTTGCACACTACTGCTCAAGTTTCCAATGAAAGTTTCTGTATTGAAATCCCTGGGTCAACTTTGTTCTTATCCAGTTCATTATTACATCTGAGGAAAAAAAATACCAAGCTTTGTATGGCTGGTTTGTAATTCCACCTACTATTTTTATAAACATCATGAGCAGTGAAAGCAAAGTTTAATGGATTTACCATTGCCAGTAGGATCTGGAGGCAGGTTCTGAATAAATGTCTTGGATTTATTATTTTAAAAAGAACTGGCAGGGATTTGAATTCAAACTAGCAGCTCTCCTGACATGCCCACTGTAACAGTGATGAATGTCTGCAGTCCAGGCTCCTGGATGCCCAGAAATCACAGGTAAATTCCCAACTAACAGCTCTACACTGCCTGCATTTTAATTCAAATGTACATTCAGGTGTTGTTGAGAACCTGCATGACGTGGGCTTTAAGTACTCACGTTCAGTAATTTCAGCTACACATTGAATTTACTGCCTTGCCAAAGCTGGAATTTCTGTTCAGCCATTTGACAAAGGAGGGAGGGAGGGTTCTAGCTCAGTGCACCCAGATGTTTGATTAGAAAAGAACCAGAAAACAAATCTTAAAATCTTAAGCGAAGTATTAGCTGTGCTGATTTAGTATAGTCTCATGTTCATAGGGTAGTTCTGTGATCTGCTATTTAAAAATAAATAATTTCATTGATGTCACAGCCTTTTAGTGGAGTGAGGGAAGCCTCTGCAGGTGTTGAAAGCTTTAATGAGTTTCAGTAAAATGGAGCTGATCTCCTAAACCTGCTCTAGAGGGGGAAGGAACACCCTGGATGTGTCCTTGAAGAGAAAAAAATCATGAACTGTGGCCAGCAATTCCACCTGCAGGAGTTCTGTCACTCCTGCTGGGGCCAGACCCAAAAGTGTGTCCCAAGAGTGGCAGTTCTGGTCTCTGAGCTTCAAAATGTTAAGGGTGAACCTGCAGACCCTCACTGGGAGAATGATTCCTTGCAATAGAAGTCAGGGTACTGCTGGCATTTGGAAAGGAAGCCTGATTAGTACCTTGGGTTGAATAGGTAAAAGGAGGAGCAAAGAAGAACAATTAAGGAGATAATTAATTCTGGATATGAGGAAAGGAAAACAAAGTGCCACTGGCTGTGTGAATATGAGCCACACAGTACTAGACTTTCATTTGTTCAGCAGCAGAAGTGTTTCCATCTCTTCTGAGTTGTTTCCAGCAGACCTGTCTGTTCCTAAGGAACGAAGGAAGCCCCTCTGAACAGAATTAAGTTGTAAAATCAGACATGTACCAACTATTGATTGAGCATTGTTTAGTGCCCTATGCTCTCCCCCCCAAAAAGATCACCTCTTTGTATGAATGTGAGCACAGCCAGGCATGTGGAATTCTTCAGAGAGAAACTGAAAATGTTCTACACCTACATCTGGAATTGTTCAGAAAAGGAGGAGCAGAGCTACAGACGTCCTCCTCAGGGGAGAGTTTAATTCAATTTGCCTTAATTGAAGCTGCACAAGTGAACTACAGAATGTTTCCAGTTCTCCTGGTCTCAGAGAAATCCCACAGCGTGCACTGGTTATTTGAGCTATTGCATTTTATATATTCCTTATTCTAAATTCCTTCGTCTAAATATGGGGAAGCATACTGCATAGTTTAACAACACATATCCCTTGCTGGAAAATCTGCTTTAAGGAGTACTATTCTCTCCTGGCCACTTATTTCCTCTGCTTGTAATAGCTTGTCATTCTCTCAGTTGTTTATGAATCTGGGCTGTGAACTGGGCCAGTAGAGTGATCTGGGTTAAAGATCCTCAGCAACAGGAGTTGCTGCTTTTTTCTTTTTCTTTTCTAATTGGCATGGAAGGAAATGTTTGTAGTGCTTGGCCTAAAATCTATCCCAGGTGAATACTGTGATGGAGGCTAAAAATTCCCTCCATCCAATCCTGTCGAGTCTAATGATCTAATCTGCCTCTTTCAATATTGTGCTTTGTCTATCATATGGTGCTTGAATATTTTATCTGGTTGGTATAGCCTCTTGCTTTCCAATGCAATCAAAGAATGACAGTATCTCTGTAAATGTACACAGATTAACTGGTTTGTGGAAACTACAGGCACAGGCACTGTGTGTCTAGTTAAAAGTCTGTGCTAAGGAGTGACTTAAATGTGCTGGGAGGTTTCTGTTTAAACCTGTTTAAGGTTTAGTTATGAAATGTTGTCTGAGTTGGAACAGAGTCTTTGTTACCCTTGCAGTTGGAAGGGAGGTGAGAGGAAGAGGAAAGATTGTAAAATGGGTTTTGTATTCTAGTGTGGGATTAACAGAGGTCTTTCAGACCCTTCAGAGGAATGTGAGCCCTTCATAGGAAGGGCTGTTCCAGCTGTTGAGTAACTTAAAGGCTGTTCCACAGGCACATCTCAGATTGCTGCTTTTCTGTCCTGGGGTACACAGTTGTGTCATGCTCTTTGTCAGTTTTCTCTTATTTTAAAGGAGTCAGCAGATCTGTAGTTACCCTGATTTTCTCTTGTACTAAACTGCCAGAGGAATATTCAACACCAAGGGTTTAGAAGGATGCTTGGCACGTGGGGTTTTATTATTTTAGTTTCTTGTACTCATCGTTCTTTTATTTTGTAAAATTTGTTGTACATGAAATAGCACTTTGGGACAGTGCTGTTAGTTAAAAAGAAGAAAAAAAAAAGTTTCACATTTACTGCAATCCCCAACATTATGCTACTGTATTTTCAACAGTGTGTCTGAGTCTAACCCCTCAGCTGAAGGTCATTTGGAGTCTCAGGCACAGCACAGTGTGACTGGAGGCTGAAGCTGGACATCCAGGTTCTGGTCTCTCTCTCTCTAGGTGCTTAAGCTCCCCTTTCAAAATTGTTGCTTCAGGCTATTATGGTTGGTCTTTGCTCCTGCTTCTTTAATTTTTCTCATTTCTTTCCTCTTGCATCGTGTAGTGAATAATAATGAGGGGAATGTGAACTTTTAAGTTCTTTTTTACTTTTGAAAAGAGTTTTATTTTATGTTGTATAGAAGTAATTCCTTGTGCTATTTGAATAGATCAAAACTGCAAAAGGTTACTGGCAAATTACACTAGTTTCTTCTTTGTTTTGCATAAAATCTTAAAATTGAGGCTTTCTTTTCACATTTAGACCATAGAAAACTACTGTTTTATCTAGATTTTTGTGGATTATTTCATAGTTGGTAATATGTTGACAGAACTCCAACTACTTCATCCTAAGAGCACTTTAATATAGGTTTCACGTATCATGTTGCTCCTTCTGTTTTTAGAGCTCTGGAAACTTAAATTTATTGTGCAGAATGATACAATAACAAGTGACAGATAAATTCTTTCGTATTTGTCAAGACAATACAGAAAATATGTTCTCTAACCCTTTTTTGTCCATTGTTGCATTTTAAAGAACTTGAAATTCCTTTCTTGAAGGAAGAATCCAATGACAAAACTTTAGAAACAACCCTAACATTGGAAGAAGAAAGCGTTTTTATTGTGTTAAGAGATGACAGAGTAGATGTCCTAAAGAACAGTTTCTATAGGCCATGCGTCTCTGCTTCTTTAATTTATTGAATATCATTAAAATAAGACTGAATTAAAATAATATGCAAACAAAAGTGATAGAGGAATTTTAGGAGGTGGGGCTTTGTTGTAAATTCTTTTGAGAGGACATGCCTGGACATGCTGACTGGACATGCCTCAGTAATAGCCATGTGAGCACATTTTATGGTTTTCCAGTTTCCATTCTGTATTTGCTGGGATGAATTCTATAAAAAGTGGAAACCATTGAGCCTTTCAGAAGGTTGATGGCTGAAGGTCAGGTCCAGAGGGAGAGGCTGAGCCTATGTGCCATGACATGCCTGTTTGTGGGACAGAGCACGTGAGGCCAGCCAGGCTTATGGAGCCTGTTGAAATGGCATCTGGCAAGCACCCCAAAGTGGCCCATTAACGTGGGGACAGTTTGCAGGATGGATAGGGAGGTATTTGAGCAGCAGCAGGAGGCTCCCACTGGTTTTGTGTACCAGCTGTGGATGCATCTCACGCTCCATGTCTGATGAAGTGTGGCTGCACAGTCCCCTCGTGATGCAGTTACAAAAGCTGATTGAGGGATACGTGCCTTGCTATGTCTGCTCAGATATCTCATTTTCAATCCTGACTTCTGAAGGGAGCAGCACATTAAAAAGAAAAAAACAAATCAATCCTGTTTAAAAAAAAATTGAATAGATGAGTTTTAGCTTATAATTAACAGATAAAGACCATGGTTGGGGAATGGAGAAATGGAGGATGGATGGAAGAGGATTCCTATGTTGGGCAGTGGCCTATTTTGTTTGATGCTTTGCCTAATGTGTCTGAAGTATAGCAGTAATGTGGCAGTGCCCCCTGCCAAGATGGGAAAGCATCCCAGCTGTTGTGTGTGTGTTGTGCATGTGTACACAAGAAGTTTATTAGAGGCTATTCACACTTCAGTGGAGCTCTGAGATTGCAGTCTGTATTATATTGGCTAAATGAAGCATGTAACATTCTATATTTCTCATACAAGAAATATTCATTCATTTGTATTCATTTTCATGATTCTCAGCTGCTCTTATTCCTTTGTTTTACCGAGGGTACGTGTACATTTTAGGTGTTTTGGCTGGGCTCAAACTGGAAGCCCAGGGGACTGAGGGAGTTAAAGTGGTTGTAGAAGAACCAACTTCAGTTTGGAAACAGAAAAAATGCAATTGCTCAGTGTGTCAAACTCTAGGTAGCTTTCATTAGGTTGAGTACAGTGCTTGCAGGTACCTGGCAGTACAGCCTTTGTACTCAGAAAAGCAAACTTGCATGCTAACATACTGTTGTTTCTGAACCTCACTAACTAAATCTGCACTTTCTGGGGAATCTCTCTGCTGTACACACAGACCTGAAATGTACAGTGCAGTTTCTTGTGTGCTCTTTTCAACTACATGGTGAAAAGCTCCCACCAGAATTTTGTTTGTATATCAGTAACAAGGTTACTGAGGTTTTTTGGATGGCATTGCTTTTGAAATTTTTTTCTATATTTATAATTCTTTTAAGTTTCTTTTTTTGGTTGTTTGGCAACCAAAGGCAAAGTCCAAACTATTCTTTTATAACAGTAGCCTAGAACATTGTGGAGGATTTCCTCTTTTCCTAAACACAATCCTCCCTACTGCGTGAGAGAATTATAGTTCATGGGATATGGGAGGAAAGCATAGTTCATGGGATTTGATTTACTGTTTTTAGTGAAACTTGTCCCATATTCCTGCTGAAAAGAAGACATTCTGGCATAAAAGTGCCAGAAAAAGTGTCAATTCAATTTTCATGTGGTGTTTCCTTAAGCTGTGTTTGCTTCCACAACTGATATTCACATTAGTTGGTTAAAAAAATAAATAAGTCAGTTACTTTCTTATGTAACACCCATGATTTTCTGAATATGTAGTCTATTAAAAGTGAAGATCATGTAAAAGCGATCTTCAGATCGGAGTTAAACTGCTAAATGTCTGATCCTTGTTAAATTTGAAGACTTAGAGCAGACCATGCACTTTTAAAAAGTTTGTTGTCTATAATTATGGTATCAGTTCTTCTAGAAAGTCACTGAACTTTAAGCAAGTAGTCAGGCTTTCAGTTTTAGTGGAATAAAACTCCTAGTAATATGTCTCTTTTTCACATTAGCAATCTGTGCAGTGCATTCATCAAGACTGATTATGCTTTAAGAATAAGAAAAAAGAAATCTGCTCTGTATCCTAGAGAAAATTTTTCGACATATTACGTTGTATAGGTTTAGATTTCTGAAATTACTTAAATGTGGTCTTCAGGATATTTGCATTCATAAAGAATACTTGGTTATGCTTATTGCTTCCCTTTGCCTTTCTTGACTGTCAAAACACAGTGATGCTTTTGAAGATTTATAGCAGATGGGTAATGAGATTGCTGCTGACTGTTAACTGCAGCATTCAGAATTTGCTGGTGGAAGGAGGTGGGAGTTTAAAAAAGGGAGAAGGTTATCAGGGATTCATTGCAAGGAAGACAGGTGATAGAACTTCATTTTCAATCAGGAGGCTTAAACATAAATATGTTATGTTCTAAATTAGAAAAATCTCCGCTCTTCATGCTATCTAGTAGTAATATAAAATCTTTCAGAAAAAAAAGATTGCGGAGATGTCAGATTGCGTTCAAGTGATCACAATGAATCACAGGAAAGGCAGGGAGATTATACAGTTTTTCAGTAAGTATATTCAGGCTGTGTTGCATATGCTTAATTCAGCCCAGATAGCAGCCTTTAAAATATCAGAAAGAAATCATAAACTGAAGTCTGCAGTAACTATCACTTGTATACCTGTGTAATTGTGCAAAAAGGAAAATAGGTTGGCAGTGCCCTTAACTGGGCTAGAAAGATTTCAAAGTCTGAATCCTGGTAGTGTTGCTGTAAATAGGAAAGGAAAACGTCTGTCTTCTTTCCTGAAGAAAGTCAGCTAGTTGGGGTACACTTCAGACTGCAATTTAGAGGAGAGGCAAAAAGCCAGCTATCGTCCACTGACTCTGTTTAGAATGTCTCCTTACTTGTCACTGTCACTTCACCCACCTCAACACTGTAATTCTCTGTTCACCTGGTTTAATATATTCTGTCTTTAGAAGCAATGCTTTTACATTTAGGGGTGAATGTTCATCATAATTTTTTGTATGTCTATATCTGTGTGTATAAACGGTTAAAAGTTGTAGAGAATTTGTCAGGGTTTTTTCCACATTTCTGTCTTTACTGAGGCCTGAGAATAAAGAGCAAGCTATCTTGAGCTGTAAGCACTGGGTAAGTTACTAAGTTCAGAAGCACATGAAATACTGAGTGAGAAAAAGGGATGAAGCCAAAGAAAGTTGTTGAATTGGCAAGGAAGAAGATTCTCTTTTTGTTTCTTGATACAGGAATCTCCGTGCTGATCATTACTTTGATTTCTAGCTACCCTACTAATCAAACATTGTTGAAGCAACTAGAGTCTTGAAAATATCCTAACACCTCTAAAAATGATTCTCATGGACTTGGGGCTCCATTTTACTGAACATATTTGAGTAATGGTGTATTAACTAACATTCGTGTCTGCTAGGCAGTATCAGTAGATAAGCAAAGGATGAGAAAAACAGGAGGAAAAAATGTATAGCTCCTTACAATATTTTTTTTTTAAAGTAGCAGCTTTTTCCTGGCTGCAGCTTTTTTCTCTGCACATGCAGAGGGAGCTCAAGAACTCCCTGAGAGTCTTGCCTAGGATTATTGCCAAGGTTGTGCATTTTTGTTACAATTTTCCTTACAAAATTAGGCAGAGACAGTTGCTGAAACAAAGATGTCAGGCAGCAGCATCTTCAAGCAAAGTGTATTATTATTCTTCACAAGGGAAGTTGTCTGTGACCCCTTGGATTTTTTTTCTCTGTCACCCTGTTTCAGCATGTAGTGCTGGCTTGCTCAGGGACCATTTCAGCAGATCATACACATTAGTCAACATCTAAAATACCTCCCTGCACCACATGCTACCTAAAGCGTAATAATCCTTTAATCTGTCCACTGCATGACATCTGGGCAGTTATTTGACTTAGTAACTCATGTCGATTGTTCATATCGGTATGTATCAGAGGAGGGAAGTGCCAAAGCAGTGGCGGAGAGACAAGGATTTAAGAAAATGCCTTTTGGGAAGTGCCTTGGATCTGGGGAGACCTACCTGTGGTGTGGCAGGTGACCAAACCACCACCAATGCAGCTGTCTAAAATCTTTATATGAGAATAATATTATCCTGAGATGAGCACAAAACACAACAGGAGGGGGAGGATGAACTGCCAGGACCCAAATTCCAGAAGCGCATTAATATTTACTCGATATCTCTCTATACCCTCTAGTCAGCACAACAGATGTAGCTGTGTTTTAAGACATTATAATTCATTGAAAAAGGCAACAAAGATACTCTTTCCCTCCCTCCTGTCCCCGGTAATTTCAGATGTTCGCCATGCACACAGAGGGGGAGGAGGGAGAGAGACAAGCGCTGGTGGGAGAAGAATGCAATTATCCCAAAGCCTCCTGACGGGCATCCACTTCTTCCTTCCAGCTTAGCTGCTCTGACCACAGGCTGGGGGCTCGTGGGACATGGACCAGATTGAAAAAGTGGAAGCAGACAGATGGTTATTTGTAATCATCATGTAAATGTAAATCCTATAAAAATGTTTTCTTTCTAAGGGCCTGAAAGCTGGAAGGAAGGATTAAGGCATGGATATCTAGCCTAGAATAATTTTGACCCCGCCACCTTCCCTCCTACCCCATAAACATCGTGGCTTTATCTCCACTTCCTTTAAACAAATTGCTGGAACCACAGCCGAGGAAATTAATTCACTTTCCATGTAATTCCCTGAGTTTATGAGCATCAGTTTGACCGAGGCCTGGATTTGGGCCTAAGCTGGCAGGTGCTGGTTAGCAGCTGCCTTGGGAGCGGGGGCTCCTTTTTGCTCCTTTGCCCCTCATCCCTGGCTCTGGCAGGTGCCTGCTCCGCGTGTTTATCCCATTGCTGGATGTGCTCCCTTTCCCTGGTTACACTCCTGCCTACCTGGAAAGGGCCGTGCGAGGCTTGGCTGCCCTAAAGACTGCCAAGGCTGCTCACAGACATCTATCTTGTTTGAGCAGCATCAGCTTGTTTGAGCCACAAAGAGGCCGATCAAACTTTAATTAACTTTTGTCCTCAGCGCCATTGTAGGCTGTGTGTACGCTGTAGCTGCTCTTTGCAGCTCTCCAGTCCCTCAGTGCCTTTCCAGACAGTGGGGTTCAGCCATCTGGAAGCTTTTGCCCTTGCAAGGCTTTGCCTTTTGAAACATGAGGGTGTTTGTGCTGCTGTCGGGCTGGTCAGGGGGAGCAGCCCCTGGCGTATGGCTGTGCTGCAGTCCCAGGGCTGGCGTGCAGTGTGGGAGGCATTTTCCCCTTTGGCACCCTTGGTTTAGTCATAAAATCACAGAAAGGTTTGGCTTGGAAGGGACTTAAAGATCACCCAGTATCCCCTGGGTAGGGACACCTTTCCTAGACCAGGTTGCTCAGAGCTCCACCCAGACTGGCCTTGAACACTTTCAGGGATGGGGCAGCCACAACTTCTTTGGGCCTTGCCACCCTCACTGTAAAGAGTGTAAGGTAACACCCAAAAATGTAGGGAAACACCCATGCAAGCATGAAGGGAGCTGTGTGTACAATTGGAATAAAGCAAAGCAAGAGCACAGGGTGAGGAAGAGGAGGCTGGTGGCAACAAAATGCTGCTTGTGTTGAATTTTTAAAACATTAGTATTTGTGCCCTGCCAAAAGGGCCCTCAGGATGGCTGGCTTCTCAAGTGAACAAAAGCCTTTTGCCTGTGTGTGGAGAGAGTGGTCTGCTCAGGCACACTAATAGTTATTTGGAAGTACCCAGCTATTGTGGATAATTGGCTGAGGAATATTCTGCAGCTCTCAATCGTTTTTCTGTTTTCACAGATGATTGTACCATTAGATATGGTGAGTGCACTAAGCTGTGCTGCAACTTTTCCATTTAGTGTGCTAATACGTGTGAACTCAACTTCCAGTTGATGGTTCTTCCTTCTGTGGCTTCCTGTGCCGTTCCAGGAGGACAGCCAAGCTCACCAGCTCATGCTCTGCCCTCCTCTTCCCTGTTCCCTCTGTCTTGGGATGGTATTTGGATGTTATGGGGTGACTGGGCTGATCAGATTAACGTCTGTGCTTTATTTCATGTTGTTAGATTGTGTTAAAATACTGAATCACAGGAATGGCAGCCTGTGCCCTTTGCTCTTTACCTTGTTTTTCTCTCTGCTTTTATTCTTTTATTTCCCTTCCTTTACCTGGCTTTTTCTTTTTTGTCTCCCTAAAGTTAATGTTCCCCCTCTTCCTCCCCAAGTTTTTTCTCACTTTAATTTATATTTCATGCATTTTTCTCTTATCTTTGCTTTTCTGTCACTGCTTTATTTTTTCCCTATTTCTTTTTTCTCCCACCTTCTTTTTTTTTTCCCCTCCAAAACACAGAATGCTTTAGATGGAAATGGTGAAATATATCTAGTCAAGATTCACGTATGTGCTGAGGTACAGAGCAAGATGAAACAAAGCCTATAGCATCAATTTTGTCTTCTATTCAAGCCAGTTTTGCAGTGAGACTTTGGGTAAAGGAATGTGATAAAATCAAATCACCTCTTAGCCTCATATTCTGAGGCTGATTGAAACCTTACACAGTTTCTGGGATGATTCAGAGAAAGTTAATGTAATTTGCTGTGTATCACTCCAAGAAACTGTGTTTGTCAGGTTCATACAGCAGTGTGAAATGTTCAAGGAAAATGCTTTCCTTAATATTGCTGCCAGGAGTTAGGAGTCAGGAATGTAAAAGCCATTATGTGGTGGCATCTGCTGATTTTCTGGGGATTTTCCACTAATGGATTTGCACTGAAGTTCTGTAATTGCAAGTAGAATCAAGCCAATAAAATTAATATTTATTTTGTGTGTAATAATAACAGCAGAAATTAATTTTTATCCATTTGCCATTTGTACAAATGTGGGCATAGCATTGTCTAGAAGTACTTATCCTTGCTGTGTATCGTAGGGATCACAGAGACATATGAAGCTGCTTTCCTAAAACCCATGATTTTTAAGACTTTTTTTCTGGTTCTTTCCCTGACATTCCCATGATATTGACCTTCTTGGCTTTGCAAAGTGTTGTACTGCCAATAGTCAGCAGCCCATGATCTTTATCATACTAATTCTGTGTTCTGCATTGCATAAGTTATTTCTTCCACTTGATCTTGAAGTTGTATAAATTCCTTTTCTGCCACTTTGGTTATTATGAATCAGAAGATTTATTATTCAGAAATATTTGGGGATTGAGTTTATTGTTGTCTATTAGGTGTGTCACCTAAGAAGACTGTGGGTTCTTGCCAGAGCTGCATTTGTTGCCAGATGCCTCCTGTCACTTTTATTTTATGCTTCAAGAGCGAGACCTAAATAGTCACTCTTTGTGTGTGTGTGTGTATTAGAAAAGGAATTAACTTCCAATTAATTCCCTCCTTCCTCTGGGATCTACCTGTGTATCCCAAAATAGAGAACAATAAAAGTTACCTCTGTGTCATTTCAAGTGCCAGATACATACAGCCCACTAACCTCAGACTATTCAGAGACCTATTCTTGTATGTATTAATCATATTTTTCTTCTGGCTTATTACAGAAGAGAAAAACATTCAGTTCCAAATGTTAAAATGGGGCACATTTTATTAACATTGAAAGCAGTAAATTATCTCTGCTTATGAAATGAGACTGAGCAATTTCTGCTGAACTCTTCCTGACTTGCCCCTTCACTGGGATACAGTGTTTTCTAATTTCTCAGAGGGCCCTGGTTCCATTAAGGGCGAGAACTGTTTTAAAGCTGTAATGAAAGCCATGCATAGCTGAAATTCAAGGAGGGGCATTGCCCTAAATTCTATTTCAGTAGCTCATCTAGAGCTATTTTCAGTTTTATGTTTATAAGAATGTCAATTAACCTAGAGACTAGGACACACATGGAAGAATAAGGATGAAGTGGATATCATCCTAAAACACTGAAGCCAGCTAGTTGGACATAATCCTTTACAGAAGCTTGATTTACATAAGAAGCTGGCCTGTGTTGCCTAATTTAGTTCTCAAACAGCTTGGTGATTTAAATGCTCTTTCTTTTCAATGTAGTGGGATAGGGCTGGTCAAGGTGGCAAAAATATTAGAACTAAAAATATAGAAGGAAGAAATAAATGTGCTGGAAGTACATTAATATCAGTTTTACTTCTCTGACACCTTTCAGAACTGGTGACCATTTAGCACGTATGTGCCAGAAATAAGATGATAATAACAGTAATAATGGCAGTGCCCTTAGCCAAATTGTAACTCTGCAATTCCATATTAGTTCTGTCCCTTTTTTACTGAGGTTGTACTGGAATTGGAAACTCGGACAAGGCAGATTTTCAGCAGGTTGTTTCTGTCATGAAAAGACCTCAGCATCCAACCTGCAGCGCTGCTTTTGTAATGATGTAATTTTTTGAATTTATGTAATGGAAAGTGACCCTGTCAAGGTTAAGAGGAGTAATGGGTGCTACACATCTTTGTAACTTAAATACAGAGCATTGCTTTTATCTTGAAAGAAAAAAAAAAGAGAAAACAAAACCTCTGAAGTCTGCCTCCACTGGACAAAAGGGCATATCTACCCAGCTTCATTTTTGAGATCTTTTGCAGTCAATATAAGAAGCAAAGTCATCACCTAATAACAGTTGAGACTTGTTTGTTTAATGTAAACGTTTTGTTGTTGTTTTTTTTTCTGCTAAGGTCAGGATGAATAATACTCGAGAAAAGTAAAGTTGAGTTCCAGCTTGGAATGTTTATTATATCTTATCTATTTACAGTATTTACAAGCTCACAAGCCATGAGCTTAACTAGCAAGTTAGGGAAACGAGGTAAAAATGAAGTGCTTCTAACTCTTTCTAAGGTTATTTAAGCGATAAGTACTCAATACTTAGGTGACACATGTATTATTTATGGTTTTGACTCAGTAATGACCACCTAAGGCCTTCAGTGTGGACCTTTTTCACTTAATTAGAGAAAACCACCCAAATCTGTGAAGAGGAAGGAAGATGGTGGCAAAGAAGGACAAAGACAACACCTAAAATCCTCTATCTCGACTCATATGTATTAGTATACGCTAAAACCCCAAACTCTAATGTGGGCTCGATATTTTCGGAGCCTGAGAATTGCTAGCTCTTCCCAAAGGAAACTTTTCAACGGTTTTCTTTTTCCAAAAAAAAACCTTGTGTAAACAATATTCCTTTCCCATAACAACAAATGTTGTTTGCTATTTCTGTTCCTTAGCCAATGGGAGAGGTGTCAGTCCTATGGACCAATAACGTGCCTTCTTAGCAAAGCATGTTGTAACAAGGCTGAATGAATTGTAAATAACTCCTTCTGATTTCCACTGCCTTCTGGCTGGAATCAAGCATCTTTATTTCGTGTCCCATTGCGACACTCTAAGTTTCTAGGATTCCAGCAGTTTAATAATATATGTTTCTACTTTTTTTTTCCCCCCTCCACTTACAATGTCATCACTTCTATTAATCTTTTTTTCCTCTTTCCTTCATTTGTCGTTCCAGTGCTTCGGGATGACTTCCGCCAAAACCCTACGGACGTGGTGGTGGCAGCTGGGGAGCCTGCAATCCTGGAGTGCCAGCCCCCTCGAGGGCACCCCGAGCCCACCATCTACTGGAAGAAGGACAAAGTCCGTATCGACGACAGGGAGGAGAGGATCAGTGTGAGTACAGCTCAGGTGGATTTTTATCCATAGGCACAGGGCCCACAGCTGAGTGTGGCAGAACTTTCGCCGCTTTATAGCCTTTTCCTCAGAGATTTGTGGTTATTCTTGGCAGTTTGCCTCCCCGAGCTTTCCCAAATGAGGGGGGAAGGCTGTTTATTGCTCCTAGTCTGGCGCTCCAGCTTGAGCTTCTTTGAGGGTTGGTTTGCAAATCCAGTGTAATGGAGGTCCATTAGAGCTGGAGATTCAGTCATAGAAGGTGCTCAGTTAGGTGAGAGACTTAGTGGTTGTCTTTGACCAGTTTGGTTTTATCTTTTCTGCACCTCAATTGTCCAAACTCTCTCTCAGAGAGGTGTTTATAAGTAAATCCAGTCAAACCTATGAGGTGCACAAATGATCCCTGGGAAAAAGCCCCAATATCTTAGAATGGTACCAGTAATGTTATAGTTGTTGCAGTAATTTGGGTGTGTCTTAATGAAGGCTGAAGTCATACTCTAAAGAATTACAGTTCCTGAAAAGGAATAAATGTTGAGCAAATGGGTAACACTGGTTGAATTCTGTGGCCATTCATTTCTTGTGCTGAATGAAAATGGATCCAGCAGAAATAGTTAACTTATCAAGTGATTAGAGATAAATCATGGTCTGTGCAAGCAAATGGGATAAAATAAGGGGGTGAGAACATGTTTCATTCCTAAATTTTAAATGCTTAGCTTTTCATCATTAATATTTCTTCAATAAAGTTTTATGTTGTATGGAATGATTCAGTGCTGACCTTATTCAACATGGAAGTACTATCAGGAAGCTTGTTATTGGCTCTGGATGCCTAAGGAATTATCCCAAGCCAAAGAATCTGAGCTGTTGCTGTTTGTGCTAGAGTCTGCTCAAGAGTAGAAGAGCAAAGAGTGCCAGAGAGCTGGCTATCATTCCCTGACTCTCAAGTTTCTTTGGTTAAATTCCCAGCTTATTCTGAAGCACCCCATTGTCTAACCTTTGACACTGTGACTTCACAAGCCACAAATTTTTACTTATTTCTTCCAACTACCTTGTTCTTTCACCCTTTATAGCCAAGAAAATATTAAGTGTCAGGTGAATTCCCAGTTTGGTCCAGATTCAGTCAGTTTGCCTCAACAAAAAGAGAAAATTTGTTTTTATTAGTGATCAAGGAAACTGTTCAGACACCAGTAAAATAAAATCAACTAAACAAAACTAAGTCAAGTTGCCTTTTTTTTTTTTAGAGAGATGTCAAGAGTGCTTTACATATCACTATGCAAGAAATAAAAGTACTCTCTGCTGCCAAGAGGCAGCAAAAAATGTAATCTTTGAAATATAAAGAATCTCATGAAAGCCAAAGGAACAAAATCAAATGTAGTTGAAATTGGTTGCAAATTGAAATTAGTCAATGGGATAAAAATGTGTTCTAGAACAGCTTAAAGATATTTAAATATTTAAGTCTATAATTTTAAAACTATACAAATAGTTACAAAAAAAAAGTTGAGGATGTCTTGATTGTGGAACTTGTTGCCTGAGAAGGGAGCACTTTTTCTGCTGTATTTTGTTTACCTGAAGTTAAAAATATATTCCTTGTTTTGAAACAGATCCGTGGTGGGAAGCTGATGATCTCCAACACTAGAAAAAGTGATGCAGGGATGTACACCTGTGTGGGGACCAACATGGTGGGGGAGCGTGACAGTGACCCTGCAGAGCTGACTGTCTTTGGTAAGGAGACCCCTGCTTTTATTGCTTTTCCCCTAAAAATGCAGTAGGCTGAATTACCCTGGGTGGCTCATCAAAACACGAGACAAAGCCAGGTTAACAAAACACAGCAGTACTGTTTAAGATGCATTTCACAGCTTCAGAAGGAGACCAGGTTTTAAAGGCTGCAGTTTATAATGATGGAGCTGAGGTGGCTCAATATTTTCCTTGTCAGCTCCAGCTCATAGTTTCAGTCTGATTGGAGGTCCACAGTGATGTGCATAACCAGAGATGTTATTGCAGGACAGAATGGCCAAATGTAATTAAGCTACTTCTAATACAGTTGGCAATGCCTGCTTACCAGAGATGTAGACCAGGATTGCCTATTTAAATAATTCCATATTCCCAAGGGGTTGTGAAATCAAACCTTTGTAGGAAAGCCTCATTTGATCAATAAAACATCATTAGAGAAAATTCTAAAATCAAATTTTTGAATTGAGAGCGGTAACTTTTGGCATTCATCTTCAAGAGGACCTGAAACAGCATTTCCTCCTTTAAGCTAGGACAGCATTTAGATTTTTGGTGCTTCTGAATGAATTAAAAATGAATAAGCTTCCTGTGTGAAGAGCTTCTAGACCTGATGGGCAGGGCAAGAATTTGGTTGTTAGGAGCATTTGCCCCATGGTTAGGGTCCAGAGCAAGAACAGAGAAATAACCCAGCCTACAGCTGGATCCATCCTGCTAACAACTGGATAAGAAGCAAAGCCACAAAATCGTGCTGTGGTACATCCTACAGTTGTGGGTTTGTAGGAATTAGTCAAGAGGTTCTGAGTAAACAAAGGAAGATCAATAAGGAAAGAAACCTTGCTGCTAAGGAAAACATGTCTATGCTGACAAAAGAGAGAGGGAAATAGTGTTAATGTTCCCTCCTGCTGCACCTCTTTGATATCCTTGATAGAGAACTGAAATTCCAAACAAGACCCTTTGTAACCCCAGAGAGACTTCCAATAGAAATCCTAAGGTCCTTTGTGAAGCAGATGCTCCTGATCTTTTCACCTTCTGCCTAATATGGTGCACTGGAAAACCCCGTCATGCATGTTGCCATCTCTTGTTTGCATGTGTTTGCATGTATGTGCAATTCAACACATTGTTTATCCACTTAAAAAGAATATATATATTATGTGATTCACAAAAGGCAGAGAAAGATTTTTGCTAGACAGAATCCATGAATTTCTGAGGATGTTCTGCTTTCCAGCTTTTCAAGACTGAAAAGGTTTCCACTCCAACTGGTTTGTTGTGGATTCATGGAAACATGTGGCTTTTAAAGACGGAACTATTATACCTTGCAAAAAAAAAAAAAAAAAAAACAGAGAAAGGATCTCTGTCAAATCATTATGCCCTTTGCAGCCAATCTGTTAGAGTTGTAGCTTTATACAGATGCAAAAGAGACATGACATATCTCCTTCATCAGTTTAAGTACTGCTAATCTCTGGTAATACTCCCTGTGGATAGCAAGCAGATTGCAGTCCTAAACTACAAAGCCTTAAGAAATCCTTAAGAAAATAATTTGTTAAAAAGCATTGAACTGTAGGAATGAAAACTGAAATGTGCATGTAATTTCATATCCTGCAGAGCTATGAAACGTATTAGGTTCGTCTGGATATGTAAAATAATACATAGCCAATTACAATATTCTGATTTTTTTTACAGGGTATAATCATAACAATCAACTTGCAAAATACAATCTAAAACTATTTGGTGAATACCGAATAAAATCAGCAATAAATGAAATTAAGATATTTTAATCCTTCTTAATTGTGTTAGACTACTTAAAAAAAAATTACATTTTAAATTCCCTACTGCAGTGTCTTCCTATCTACATTTCCACTTCTATCTGGGTATTCCCAGATGCCTCCTCACCTTCTTTTTTGCCATGCAAGAATACCATGCAGGAAGCAGGTGCTCAGGGTATGACCTGCTGTCTCACAAGATAGTTTGGCTGCCCTGTGCCCATTTCCTGGCTGCCTCCTGGCCCTGCAGCTCTGTGTTGGTGCACTGGGCTCGCTGTAACATCGTATCCAGGGTAGTCCTGGTCCTCTCCATACAAAAGGAGGGGACTTGCCCGTGCTTTCCTGTAGTTATATTCCATTCCTCGACTCCGGGCAGCAGCCCATGTGTGAGCAGGGATGTGCACAGAGACTGGAGAGCATTACCCATGATGTTTCCAGGAAGCAATGTATCTACTGGATAAGTCCAATCACTCTAAGCACTCACAATAAATCCAATAAATCCAGCGACTCTGGGAAACGTCAGATTGGCTCTGTGTGTTCAAATTGGCTTCACTGAACACAGGCAAAACCACCAGGATCATATGTCAGGTCCACAGCTTCCTCTAATATGACTCATGGGTCTGAGGAACATGGGAATAGTGGAAATGTTGATGAAAAATATTATAGAAATATTTATATGCAATTCATGTGCCAAACTTTAACTGTTTTGAACATACTTGAAAATGGACTTCACAATAAAAATAAAGAGATCTTGACTGAGAGGCTTAGAGAGTTTTAGTAGACAACTGGCAAGCCTATAGCTGATTCTGATTCTGGAAAGGAATGTATATTAATTAGCTGATCAGTCATGTCTTCATTCCTCTCCCAAATAACAACCCTCCCAGCCCTTTTCACAGTGTGAAGGGAGCCTTAGTAAGCACATTATGTAGGAAAAGGAACTGTTTCACACTAGCTCTCGAACCTTTCCCAAAACCATCTACTTGTTACTTTTGGCTTTCTCTAATACCTGAAGTTAACTTCTGCATGTGACTTGTGACAGATCTCTGGCTCCCTGTACCGTAAATTTAGCTTGAGGCATTGCCTCTGGAAAAAGTGAGTCAGTGTGGTGGAAACGGGTGGCCCAAGGGGAACAGTGTGGAAGCTTAGCCTGAAAGGATTACACTTTCCCTGAGTTTAAAAACAATAAAATAAAATGGGCCATAAGAATGGGCCATAAGTAGGGGAAGAAAATAAAATTTTCCCATGTGCAGAATATGTCCAGTTGGCCAGGTACCCATTCAATAACCTTTACTGAGGGATAGTTATGAATAATACATGTAGAACTTTCACATTTTTCTTTCCAAGCTTATCTGCAGAGGAAACATTGTTTTCAACATTTAGGCACTCTTAACAGCATACTGGTAGTATACTGTTAGGCAGATTGCATTAGTTTAGTTCCCAAGTCATGGTTGTTCTATTAGCAGAAAATTGGCAAGCTCATACAAGATCATATAAGCAGTGCTATCCAACACTGTGTTTTGAATAGTGAGGAAGATGCACTACATTTTGTTAGTCTTCTTTTTCAAGCATTACTGCTAGTTTTTGGCTTTATGAGGCTCCAATGTGTAATCTTGGAGTAAAGCAGAAAGACAGGATCTGTCACAGACTTAAGTTGCACTTTAAAGGAAGTTAATAACCTCAGTCCTAATGTTCACAAAAAGAGGCAGCATGGGACTTGATTATTGTGTGCACACTATTCTAAAGGCCAATTTCCGAAGTCTAAGTGATACAAATTAGGCTGCATTGCTTGTGTTTGGGCTCATAGCCCTTGGCTGAACAGAATTAAAGCAAGATGCAAAACAGAAACAGTTTCATTTCAATTTGTAAGAAAGCTTTGTTTGTAAATACATAATATGGAGCCAGAAATTAAATAAAGAAGAAATTACTCCTTATGATAACCTTTATCATTTTGTCATGCTACTTCACCACGCTGAGATAAGTTTTCAAGTTGTTTTAAGTGTTTCATGCTCTTTTATTTCACTTTGCACTTAAAATGGCATGTTTGAAGAGAATGTACAAAGGTATGTCTTGTATATTGATTCTAAAGCTCAGTGAAATCAATGAAAGTCTTAGTATATCAACTTCAAGAGACTGGGATCAAGCAGTAGAAAAAGATATATTTAGAAGAGCCTCAAAAGAATATAAAGCATAAGTAAGAAGAGCACAAAAATATCTTTAAAAGAGATGTCAATTTGGACATATTAAAGATTGGTTTGGATTAATCTTTGATTTTATCTTTGGTATCTGAACCTTTTTTTGGCTAATAAGGTCCTGTGGGATGAAGAGGTATTTTTGTCTGATGCTTGAGGAAGTATTTGTGTTTGATGTTCTGTAGATATTGTCAGGCTGAAAGAGAAACCCTAGTTTCAGAAAAAGTATACTATGATGACATGGCATTAGGAGAAAAAAAAATCCCTTTAAAGAAGACACTGTGCTCCATTTTACTTTCTTGAGCTCTGCCTATGTGGAAGTGCTTAGCAGAGTCTTGACCAAAATCAGGTGTACATTCACAGGTCAAGACACAGAAATCAGCAGTATATATTTTGTCCTTCAGATCAAATCTCCTCCTGGTTTTCTTCAAATCCCTGTGTTTTCCACTTGTAGTCTACTTGTGGCAGTTTGCAAAAATCCAGTTTATCCTTAAAATATTTGTTATCCACAGATACCAAGAAGTTATTATAGGATAACGATACAGCTCTGAAAAAAGTGTCTGATTTGGTCCCCAAAGTTTGTATGTAACAGTCAGTAAAAACTGTAATTAACGTGATTGTAGATGTGTATAAAAGGAGAAAACCACTAGCAAGTGATAACATTAATTTTAGTGCATTTGCCTCTTATTGGAGTTCCTTGACTTTACTGTGCAAGCTCATCACGCCTTGGGTGCTGCTTAGAGTGTAGGAGTTTGCAATGTCTACACAAGTGCTTATTTCTCAAATGAAAAAGGGAAAAGTGCCTAAAAAGATGCAGTGGAAGAATGTCTATAAATATAAAACCACCTGCTTTTGCAATTCTATTTTCATTTATTTGGGCAACATAGGTAAATTCAGTGAGATCATAATATCCTGTCTTCTTCCACATGTTCTTTTTTTGGCAGAGAACTTTACTTCATCCAGATCACGTTGCATTTAATGAAATATCTATGCTATTGACAGCATTCTGAAGTGAAATTTACTTCCAACCATCTGATGTTTCCTTTTCTTCCTTTTGAATCAGAATGCTGAAGTGCAAAAGCTTTTAAATGTAACTATTTGCTATTTAATCCCTCCCCAAAGCCTTTTAATTTGTGTTTTAATACGCTTTCTAGAACACAAAAACATTCTGGAAAGATGATGTCTTCTACCCAGCAAAGACAGAGAAAACAAGAACAATTCTAAATCAGATTGAGGCTCTACATTATAAGAACCATCAAATCCTTCACTCTAGCAGTTGCCTCAGCAGAGAAAATATATTAAGGTAGTTAGGATCATTTTAATTAGATTGAGGCCCCATATATGGCTGTCTAACTTTTTGAGGAACATAGAAAGGGCAATAATACATCTGAAGGTCATCTGAGTCTCTCTAATAGACTGTGATACTCAGACCAATTGCTAAAGATGGGAAAAATTGAGTTCTGAGGTTAGCTTGTGTCAGCCCCCAAAGCAAGGGAAGCATTTTGCTGTTTCTGGCTCTGATCTGTAGGTTTCCTTGCAGCACATACCTCGAGCACTGCAACAGATTGTAGGTGTGTGTCCAGGTTGCATTAACAATCCCCTTTTATAACTGCAAGCAAAGTTTATTCTGAAGTTATAAAGGTCACTCTAGTAATAGCATGACTGGTTGACATGACATATAACCATGACCTATTTTATAGTTCTCTTCAAAGATTTTTAATATTCATCAGAGAAAGTCTGGGAAGTGGGTACTTTATTTACTCAGTGAAAGCTTATAAAATAGCTATATTAAAATTTTTATATATGCCTATGATTTTAATTTATCACCCTTTCTTCTTGTTTCTCAAATATATTGTGCTCTGGATGCTGTTGACAGAGTAACAATATTTAATTATACCACAAGACTTTATTTATGGGCAAACCATTTCAAAAGAAAAAATATGAAAATGATTTTTTTTTTTCCCAAGATTAGCTCTGAAACTAAATTTGACCTGGCTGTGCAAAGAAACCTTTTTTATTTAGCACGCTTGGGCAAGCAGCGCTCTGTCTCCTGAGAGATTAACATTGTAAGCAAGTTATGCAGGTGACTCAAATCCAGTTAATCTCACATAAAGAATGTTAATTGGATTGGCAATGGCATTCACTCTGATCACTTTATTGCTGTATAATTAGCTATTGGACATATTCAAGGGGTTTTCTGAGTGATACAAATGCAGGAAACAACATAAGAGATAACTTCTTCTTTCCTGATTAATGCTGTGCAAAATGCAGAAATGATGGAAAAAATGGAAGTAACAGTTGTTGGTATTTGCATGTCCTTGCTAACTGGGCTCTGTCCTTACATAGCTATTAATTTTCTAGCAACTTCTTAAATGTTTTTGAAAATACACAGTTTTAGAAGCTGGTATGAAACAAATGTATGTATTCTCCTAAATTGCCTTGATGTGGAATTCAGTGATTTATCTAATGACCCCAGGGCCATTTACTTTCTCCTCAGTTGGGTTCTCCTCAAAATGAGACAGATTTATTTTCTCATCTCCTGTATAGGAGAATTTACAGCCACAAGTAGCAATTTCATAAGTATGCACATTCTAATTTTTTAGCTGTTTACACGCAGCTTTTGTAAACCTGGTCTAAAATGATTTTTGTATGCAGACCAAGCCAGTGTAGAGACACACACACAGAGTTGTTTAAATTCAGTGAGGATGAACCAGGGCCTCTAAATCACCAATCAGAGTGCTGATCTGGATCTGAATTTCTTAGTTTAGGATCATGTCTTGAAAAGCAAATGCCGAAATGAAGAGAGTATTGTGTATGAGCTGAGAGCAGGAGTTGGTCTAAGCTCTTCTTAGGACAGAAGTTGTGAAAAACATGCTGTTGCAAACTTGGAGAAAATGCCATTAAAATATTTCTGTCCAGATTCACATAGTTACAGATGGGCCAAGTACATTGCTTCACATTAGGATTGAAAATAATAGTTTTGGGGTGTTTTTTTGGTTTTCAGTTTTTGGTGTTTTTTTTTAATTGGAGGGTTTTTTTGTAGGGCTTTTTTTTTCTTTCTTTGTCTAATTTTTAATAAGTTTATCAAATTAAAATGTCTTTATCCAAAAAATTCCATGCCTAACTGGAAAACTGATTTTCGTTGACAAAATTTAGTTGACAAAATAATTCCCTCTTCTCTAAGAATTCTCTTGAAGTTCTTGCAGTTTGGAGGCAGAGGGGATAATTGGAGTGAAATGGGCAGGAATGAGAGCAATGGAGGAAGCTTTTTATCCTGAGAAGTGCAGGTGCCTCATACTGAATCTCAGGTACCTAAAATATATTGGGAATGGCTACACTATGGCAGATATGTACTTTATTTCTGGCTTGTCCAGAGGACTTCCACTAAATTTAGCCAAATATGCACCTCCCTAAAAAAAAAGTAACAGAATCATCCATTCATACACCAGAGAACCCATAAAATGCAGATCTGGGCAGCATTTTTCTGTGTCTGCACTGTGTTCCTGTTGCTGTCGCTCTCCTGGGAGGGTCCTTGGGTACTTCAGATGATTTTGCTTGTGTTAAAAATCACAAGGGATGGGCTGTACTTGGGTGACCTGGGGAAAAGGAGCTGCAGTTCAAGTGTAGACCAAACATTCAGTGGAGTCCATTTGCTGTTGAGGTATGAAGAAGGGAGTGGCACGGTTAGTTGGAAGGGGAATTGGACTTGTGAATTTGCTGGGTTCCAGGTGTGAAAAGTGATATTTCTGGGCTAAAAAAAAAGATAAAAGTACTCAGGAAACAGTCAGCAGCTGGATATAGCTTGTACATAGACTTAAAATAGGAAATTATAAAGATTTCAGTGTAAGCAGAGAGGCTAGAAATGAATTTACTTGCCCAAACATTGCTGGAATCTGCACATCCTGGGCAGGAATAGGAAGAGGACAAAAGCAATGGCTTGGGGGGAAGAATCTTTGCCCGTTAGACATGCTTTTATCTCTATCATCTGGAAAAGTGCTATAGATTCTTGAGCATGTCTATTCTTCTGCTGACAAAATATGTTTTCCCCTGCCAATAGGTTTCCCTGCTAATAAGGAATTCCTGTGTGATGCTGTCACTCATTTACATAATTACTAACAGGTGGTTTTGTGTTCCTCATTTTCTGGCTGATATTCTGATTTGTAAAAGTGGTGAACACTTTTTTGTCAGCAGTTGAATTAATGGAAGCTGAGCTTCGAACATACAAAATTAAAACTTCATTTCCGCCCAACCGCCCCCCCCCCCCAAAAAAAAAGAAAAAGATTGTCAGTTTTGTGGCTCAGGTTGAACATCAAAATTTTAGCAGATACTTTTTACCTTGCTTTCTAAGATCTCTATCGTACCTCAGAGAGGAGCTATGACAATAAGTGAGGTAATTATAAAGCAGTAAGATACCTGTAACAGAGGTCATGGGGAAATTAATAATTCTGTCTTTGAAGTGCAGTTTGAGTAGTTAGACAGGGGCCAGCCTCTAAACAGTACAACTAAAGCAAAATACTAAACACCTGCTCATTAATTGAATACCAACAGTCTGGAGATGTTTGGGGAAAAAATAGTGTGTGATCATATAATTGCAACCAGTCCCATAAGGCATCATAAACAGAAAGGAAGTGATTAAAAGATATGCAGACAGCCTTAATTCTGTCAGTAAGTGTGGCCTGCTTGATCTTTCAACCTTAATAATGTTCCTCTAACTTTAAAAAAAAACATTTGCAAATAATAATCATACATAACAAACCTATAAAATTAGCTCTGTAGTTATCAAGACAAACTGCCCGAGTCAGAATCTGGTATTGCTTGCATCTGTGTGAATTCTGAGTAATTTTTTTAAGTGACATCATATCCCTTGACTTGCTGAGAATGAAATGTGAAACATACTGTGCAACCAGTTTTAAATGTCTTTATGATAAATCCCTGTCTTGAGTGGAAATACTGTTTCATATAAACCCAGCCTTGTAATGGTTTGGCTAGCATAAATAATTTATGACAACAGAAGTGTGGTATGGCTGAGAGGACAGAACAAAATCTGTGGCGTCCAAAGGCAACTTGGAAACTAACCCCAGTGACATCCTTTCAAATGAAATTACCGGTACTTGGATTTTGTACCAGTATAACTGAGATCAGATTGTGGCTCTGCATCTGGATTTTAAGCAGGCCTGTACGACATTATGGTGATTAATACTATTTGTAGCCGTGCAGCCTAACATAACAAGGGTAAACAGAAGTTATTATTCAGACTTTAATTTGGTTTTCCGTGGTGAAGTTGGCGATGGGGATCGCGGAAGCTCCGTCCTGTGCATGACAGTTCCCAGTTGCCTGAGGTGTGTAAGACGGAGTTTAAATTTTCCTCTGAAGCATCAAGATGTTGATCACTGCCAAAGGCAGGGAGACTCCATTGACAGCTCGTACATTGCTCAGCTCTGGATGTGCAGCACTGCAGAGCCACAGCTTTTCCAGGGAAGGGCACGGCCTCAGAGGCCTCTCACTGTCCGGCAGGTGGCCACTCGGTCCTGGCACAGGCTGCCTTCGGGTGGCTTTGCTGGAGGGAGGGATGGGACAGCCCCTGATTCTTCATCCAGCCTGGCAGCCCTCTTCCTGGCTCTTTATGCACATCATCAGTTCCACTTGTCTGAATTTGTGGAGCTCAGCCTCCTTTTCTGTTTGATGGATGGGTAAGCAGCAAGATGCTGAAAAGTCAGAAAGTGTTCATTTCAGCCCTGTGACTCACTGTGGAATTTTAATGTCTCTTTCAAGAGCGGCCCACGTTTCTCAGGCGACCGATTAACCAAGTGGTGCTGGAGGAGGAGGCCGTGGATTTTCGGTGCCAGGTGCAGGGGGACCCCACACCCACAGTCCGGTGGAAGAAAGATGACGCAGACTTGCCACGAGGAAGGTGAGAGCTACGTTCACATTCACTTTCAGATTTCAGTTGTTGCACAGTGCTGGAATCCATCCCTGCTACTAAGAGTTTGTTCTTTGACATTGAGTCCAAGATTTATTTCCCTCATTGCTGCTCTTTTGGCACTACAAATCTTGTTCCAGGGGCAGCTGTGCAGGGAAGCCCAACCTGGGTGAATTGTCCAGGTAATGGATTCCTGTGGAGGAAAGAAAAGTGATGTGTAGGTGTTGTGAGCACGTGGGTATTCAGTGAATTTATTGGAAACAGTAAAGATGTTTTAGGACTGTAATAGTGATAGTAGCCTTCAGAATGATGTGCTGGTACCAAGAGGGAGAAAACTTGGCAGGAAAGTTGCTCTGTTGCATTGGCAAGGTGAATTACAAGCGGAGCATGGTGGGCTTTGCTGGCTCCTCAGTTCATGTCTATTAAGTCTTGGAGAGAAACCTTCCTCTTGAGGAAACAAAAAGCCAGACTAGCAGAAGTGTAAAGCAGAGTTGAAATCTGGAACAGGTCCCCTGTGTTCAAGAAAGATTAATTTAGTCTGGAACAAACAAGGAGAAAATTTTAGTGAGCAGGGGAAGGGAGTCTCTCTTGCAAAAGGGTTTTAAATTAGTTTGGCTCCTTTCAACTAACAGAGCAGTGTTTGGTCCTCATTTTCTGGAGCTCTTTCTTGTTTTGATGCTGAATCATTATTTCATTAAAAAATCTCAACACGGAAATAGCTCTGGGAACAGGAATTAGAACCCAGGTCTCCACAACCCAACAAGTCCCTCTGGCACTATTAGCCCTGATTTATTTTTGCACAGTTTTAATTTTAGCACTACACATGAATAGTGCCTCTTTTTTTTTTCCTTCCACCATAGCTGATATTTTCCATCAGTTGAATACACTAATGGAAAAATACATAATCTAGAAAAAGTACTTCTATGTAAGTTAGATACATATGTGTGTATATATATATGTACTTTTAAAAAAATTAACTTTCTTGCAATTAAAACAAATTTTAAAAGTTTCGCTTGTTATAGTGACACGTGTATGAATGTAATACACAAAATATTATTTTCAAGAGAAGACTTTTGCACGTCAAGATGGATTTTTCTCTTTGCTTGCTCTTTAACTATGTATTGTAGAGTAGTCCACAGTAAATACATTGTGCTCCTGTGATTTATTCTTGCTTTTGCACTACTTCTGTTGTTTTAAATCATGTCTGTTTCTAGGTCTCATAAGCAGAAGTAATAGATGATGAACCCACAGTGTCTTTTAAGTTAGATTGCATTTCTATTAGATCTTTTTAGTGACCATATGCCTTCTTTTTCTCCACCATCAGCAGTTTGGAGGCAAATGCCCCTGATAATTAGCATTTTATGCTTTCTATTCTATAATTTTTTTATTTATATAGCACAATATGTGAGTATGTCTTCAATGTCCAAAAAGTGGACATTTCCAAACTGTGCTACGTGATGCTTAATTAAGGAAGATAAACCTGGAACCTCTAAAACAAAAGCTATTGATTTTTTCTGGATTTTTTTAATACCAGCAAAGAAATTTGCCCAGGTGTAGTTGGAATGAATGGATGGATAAGAAAATTATGATATCGAAATTTTATAAATTAGGAAAGAATGTCAAAACGATTCCTTCTTGTTGAACTGGGGGGATTTTTTTTTTTTTAGGTAAAAGAAAAATTATCTTTCAGCTTCTGAGCTTCTGTATTTTGAATGTTTTAACATCTATAATGAAATATAAAACCCTCAAGGACTTCCCTTTGTTATTCTTCCTACATGCATAAATACTTCTGAGCAGATCTCTGAGCTATTTGTCTTATAACTTTCAATATAAATTTCCTGTTTCTACAGCTAACAATGTTTTTTGCACATCTGTCTGGTTTTGTTTTTTTCAATAATTTCATTTTGGCTTCATCCCTAGATTGCAAGACAATTATAGTGGGTACCTGTTTCAACAATTACTGTAGATTTTTCAATGTGTCCATTGTTGATTCAGCTTTTAAAAGTGTCTAGTTCAATGACAGCAAAGTGGGACAAACTGAATTTTTGTATGCAGTTTGTTTCTGTAATTTGCTCCAGGTGAATGCCAGAATCAGTGATAGTGGATCCATAGTCCTTCAAAAATCCTCTTCTGTTTTTTCACCTTTACCTTGTTTTAGGTTTTTTTAGTGACCCATGTGAAAGCAAAGAGAAAAGTAATCCCAGTGATTTCTGGTGACAAATGTGAATAGTGTTGCTGCACTGATTGGTGCGTTGAGTAGGAATTGGAAAATAATTTCAGACTGTTAAAATCCTAATTATAAATGTCCCTGATGGACTGTAAGCATCTCTAGTTGCAATTGGATTAAATGAGAAAAAAAAAAGCCCAACTTCTAAAGAAATGGGAAAGAAGAAATTTCTTCTTCTAAGAAATTCTACTCTGTTTGAAAACATGACTCTTTATAAAAAAATAATTTGAAATAATTTGGCTATTTGTCAAATTGTCTGTGTAATTGCCCAGGAGTATATAAATAAACATGCTTCAAATCTGAGAATAGACAGTTTATTCTGACAGTGCAAAACTTCATTCCCAATTTCAGTTGTCTTGAACTGGTGACCTAAACCAACTATGATAGTCTGTATTTTGAATGTAAAACCTTAAAGTGGTTCTTTGAGTAGCAGTTTTTAAAATGCCTGGGAAACATTGGTCTCACAAGTGGTCAAAGGAAGATACTTATCCAACATCCTGTTGACTTGACTTGAGATTTCAAACTCTGGTATTTTTCATGGAGCTCCTCTGTGTTTGACTGGACAGGAATTAAAAAAATTATAAATACTAGGTGAAAACAGTAGTGTGAGGAATGTATGATAACTGTTTTCATAGTTCTTCTGCACCACTATGATAAAGAATTTTTTATATTCCTCAGTGCTTAAAATTCTTGTTAGAGCCTAAATTGGTCCCAGCAAATTAATATCTTGTTTATCCAATTGTTGATACTGCACCAACAGGGAGAATCAAAATCCATTTTGAAGTCTGAGGTGTGTAAAACCTTTTTCCAGAAGCTGTCCACTTCAAATCAGTGACACAAGAATGAAATGCATTGTGAATCAAAGGCAGAGGCACATGGTGTATATTTTATTTTAATTGCTCTAAAAATTCAACCTCACACCACAGCCTCCCCAGTACACAAAGGGTGGGGAATAGTTAATCAAGTATGACACTTGTCAAACTACTGGAGGTGAACAGGATGTTGTGGGGTCACCAGTCCTGTGCCTTTGGCTGTAATATGAGGTTCACTATTCCATGAATAGAGTTTTTTCTCATTATAAGTGACACAAGGAAGTGGCACAAAGATTGTGTCAAAGTGACTCAGATAATTGTGGTCGTGCATAATGATTAAGATCTACTGAAAATTAAATAAAATTTGTCCTTATGCATTGATTTTTTTTCCCAGACACATGTTCAGGTATCTTTCCCTCTGATGTCTGCTTAGCAGAAATAGTGATTACACTTTCCTTCCAAGGAGCTGATTAGTCTCCTGTGTGGTAGGGAACTCAATATGGCCTGGATCAACTTTTCATTCATCTGCATTTTAGCCCTAGTAACAGGAAGAAAATGCCTTTATTTGAGAGCCTACAGAATGAGAGTGGCAGATCTATGACTAGCAATTTAATAACATTTGAATAAGGTTTGTACAGTGTTTCATGTCTTCAAATTTTCTAGCGAAGCCGAGGAGAGCAGCTGCATGGTCTGTAATTATATAGCAAGTAATAAGTACTTTTTTTTTTAGCAAGTGAAGAGATTTTCAATTACAAGTCAAAATTTATGGCACACTATAATAACTGTTTAAACCTTTTATACAGAAGAAGTTAGCAGTGCCAGCTCTTCGGGAGAGTGAGGTTAGCTCAGCAAATGTATTTTTCAGTTGCCTTAAAAATGACTGAGTAGCAATCACATAGGCCTTTTTTTGCCTTCCAGCCCAGAACAGCTGTTTTAGCTCAGTAAATACATCTTTAATGAAATTATAACCTGCTCTTTAAGTTGCATTTACAGGCTCTGTCTGATTAGATGGATATTGTACTAGAGATGAAAAGTGGCAACTGCACCAGCAGGAAGAGGTATTTGTTTTATGTGCCACCCACGCAATGGGAGTGTGGGCAGAAAAACCAGGAGTGATGCTTCAGAAGGAAAGTGGTGTGTAGTTTACACAAGGTAGATAGCTAAGTGTTGAGAGATTGCAGGTTATTAAATGAAACCGAGCAGTGAAAATCATAAACAGCACAGTCAGCTTTCTTACTGGCTGGAGATTAGCAACGTTCATTAAAAATTATTTGGGAATAAGCATTCTTAAAGCACAGAGTTAATGTGGTCTAAGCTGTGTGTTAGCTGCAACAGCACAAGCCTGTGTAGGTGTTAGTTTTGCTACATTTTTAAAACTGGCCGAGTTTTTTTTATGCATATGCATAGTCTGGGCAGAAATGCTGTCAGCCACACTTCTGATGCAGCTTAATGAAAAAGCACACCTATAATTCCACTGCTTTCCTCCATGGCTTCTCATGGGCCAAAACTAGGAATATAACATAGCATTTTAAAAAAATCTTACTGTCTTCCAGATGCCAATCTTTGAAATGGATTTAAACACAGCTGACAGCAAACCTAGTGAACTGAGAAAAACTGGATTTTTTGAGAGGAGATCCAGAAAGAGCCTGATAGCCTGAGAAGTTTTGCATTTGTATTTCTCCACTGTGATGGGTTGACCCTGGTTGGATGTCAACTGCCCCCCAAAGCCTTTCTGTTATTCCCTCCCCAGCTGGGTAGGGGGCAGAAAATATAATGAAAGGCTCACGGGTCGTGGTAAGAATGGGGAGAGATCACTCATCAGTTCGTGTCATGGGCAAAATAGACTCAACCTGGAGAAAAATTAGTTCAATTTATTATCAATCTAATCACAGTAGGATAATGAGAAATAGAACCAGATCTTAAAAACACCCTCCTCCACCTTCTTCCTAGACGGGGAAAGGGGGGTCATGATCAGTTCATCACACCTTGTCTCTGCCACTGCTTCCTCCTCAGGGAGAGGAGTTTGCTCCTGTGCCTGGAGTTCCTCCTCCCCTCCTTCTTCACTGACCTTGATGTCTGCAGAGCTGTTGCTCTCTCATGAGAGCCTTGGTGGGCACCTTGCACATACCCACCACATCATGACCACAAGATAAGGCTCTGTAAGCAAGAGAGACAGTAATTTTTAAGAATAAACAGCGGTGCTCCACAATTCCATTTATATTCTGTGGATAGAATATTGAGGTATTTAACTCCAGCCCCCTCTAGATACAACCAAGGGGAGAATGACCTTTCAATGAAATATGAGTTAATAACACTGCAGAGCTGTGTGCTTTGTTCAAGTTAATATCTGTGCAGATTGTAACAAAATGCAGTCTAATGTGTATTGAAAATTAATTAAAGAGTGTGTTTTAGTAGTGTAATGAATATAATCTTTGGTTACATCACCAAATTTCTATTGCAGTTAATAACAATTAACTGTTTTAAGTAAAGGGTCAGGGAAAAGGATGTTTTTCATATTAGCTGTATCACATGTACTATTTGTCATCTCTGGTTAGATCCTGTATGATTTGCATGCCCATCTTTCTTAAGCTAAAGCATTAAGGAGAGATTAGTCCCTTTATGAGGAGCAGAGGGGAGAAGATTGGCTGTTCTTAATAGCTTGTCAAAAAGAGACAGTGAAAGACAGAGGTTTAATATGGTTTTTGTATCCTTACATACATCTGGAGGCAGAAGAGGGGGTTTGCAAAGGATGTTGTTGTGGATGTCTGGCACAGACAGAGCTGCTGTGAAACTTGCAGAGTCCGTGGGGTACAAGTGAACACTGGCAGATCTCAGTCAAGTGCAGCATAAGCATCTTTTCAGCTGTTGTGTTGAACCATTTGAGGAAACTTCTGTAAAATCAGAGGTACCATTTAGAGACAGAGAGGTGACGAGAGGTAAAATGGGTGGTGGGGTTGGTCAGTTTTTGTGTATATAGCATCATGATGTACTCCAGTGATGGTGGGGTGCCCCCTCCTGTAGTACTTTTGGTTGAGTATCCCTTTTCTCTGATTGCTGTTTTGCCTGTCATGGATCCCTTCCTGCTCTGCAAGTAGAGATATATTCCTTACAGTCATATGAGGAGTACATGCCCAAGTGAATGTGTAAATGAGAGCATTTTTTTACATTTTAAATCCCTCAAAACTTGACATTGCATAAAGTCCTATAATTGCATAGTCCCACAGTTCCCCCAGAGGTTTATAGTCTAACCCAGGAGTTGCCTGTCATTCCATTTGTCTGAAATATCAAATGCTGTGAGCAAAAGTGGTAGATGTGTAGCTCTGCTAGACTGATCAGCAGAGAAACAGTTAATAACATTGACATTTAAATTGGTTTCATGTTAAGTGTCAGTTCTCACCACAGAGCTGAAGAAGAGCTATTGTTTCAGGCAGTCTGTTTGCAGATTCATGAAAATACTCTCCAGTTGCTTACATAAGGATCAAGGTTGGAAAAATAGCTTTACAACTCCATGGACAACAACCATAAAGGAATTGTGTCAACTGGCACTCCTGCCTGCATGTTTTCTCTTTATGCTGTGTGAACTATTGGTGATCTATGAAGTGATCACTGACAGTGCACTAGAAACAGTATTGTCACGAGAGAATATTATTTCTTTTTATTCTTTCTTATTCTGCAGCATAAAATCGTTAAATTTCAGAGAATTAACGAAGTCACTAGAAGAGTTCAGAAGCAAAATGTAATGCCAGTTGTAGTAGCCTCAAACGTGGATTTATCTGAATTTTCCACTCACAGAAGGCCGCAGTAAAATATAGTATTGCAGGAAGGGGACACAGTGAAATTTAATGCAGGATTTCATTCAAAATACTCCTACTAGTGCTGAGATATTTCTTTAGTATCAAAGAAAGCAAAGTGTACCAAGTAAAAGCTTAGTAATCACATGGTTTGTATACTGTATTTATAAACTTTAGAATATTAAGGTAGCCTTCTTTCTATTACCAGTTTGTTAACATTAAAATCGTAGAATTAAAAAGTAAAGATCGTTAAGTATGCATGTTTTTCCATGAAAGCCTCAGGAAAACAGGGAGGAGGAAGCTGTTGGTTACATTCAAGTGGGAGTAAGAGCTCTAACCACTGATGCTACTGGAATGTCTGGCCTGCAGGGATTTCTTCTGCTTTAACACATTCCCTCTCTTCATGGGATACAAAACTTGTCATCTGAGTTAAAAACAAATTAACTTACACTGTCAGTGAAAACACTTTAATGGTAAAGTTTTAAGCCTAAAAATTATTTCAAGTTCCTCTCAGTAAGTTCCATGTTGATAATTGCTTAACTAGCAAAATGTACTTTTTAAGAATATGACTTCTGGCTCGACTACAGTATTGAAGGCACTTTCATTGCAACATTTACATGACTTCATCTTTAATTACCACTTCAAAGTTGGTTACTGATGCAAAATACAGATTAGGAAATATTTCATTTCTCTGACAAGTTTATAGTAATCTTTCATGTGCTTTAGGCAAATAACAATAAACAGGCAAACACAGATTCTGTTTATTTCAAGCTACTCATGATCTGCAGGCTCATGTTAAAAAAATGCGTCAAGCCAAGTTTAGTGGGTGGATGCTCCAGTCCTTGCAGCAACATTTCAGTTTTTCAAAAGCTGAAATGGATGAAACCAGATGACTGTGAGCATCAAGGGTACTTTTCTGAGGGATGACTTTATGACATAGGCATTAATAATATAAATCTCCCCTAGTGCCTGACAAACGTGTCTCATCTGTGAGGAAAAGGACTGCTCCTGGTGACGGAAGGATAGGTCTCCATGCCAAGTGATTACAAGGTCTCTTAGATCATACTCCCACCAACGCTCCAGCTTCTGAAATGTGGAGCTCTGTCTGGAACTAAAATCAAATCAGAAGCCCATTTTGGGTAATTATCATGTGGTAATTCCCTGTGAGTACACTTCCATGTGCCAACAGAGATGTAGAGGTAAAGGATGGAACCTGCATAAGTTTAGATAGGATTTAGCAAGTCATTGATTCCCAGACATATGTTTTGTTCTTTAACTGCTGTTTGTTTCCAAATTATTTCAAAGAGAATCAAAAACCAGTCTCAGTTTTCTTTCTTGGTTCTCTTCTAAGCACATGGCTCCTGATTTTGTAAGAGACTACACATTTTCATGTGCAGTCACACCTGTCTGTTTGCATATAAGAGCAGTGCTCTGGAGTGTAGTGCTTCTAGATAATTTGGAAAACAGTATTTCCTTGGACACAGGTATGGTTTCCCCATGTTGGCCCAGTAACTGTAACACATGCTGTACACATGTTTTATGAGATTCAGACCATTTTATTGAATGCCTTGCTTTAAAACACAGTGCAGTGTGGGTTTCTGTTTTATATTAATGCAATTGAGAGTGTTTAACAGATAGAAATAATCTGCTGATCACAACTCATAAGAGGTTTTGGACTAAAGCAGAACCTGTGTCAGCATAATTGAAGAAAAATCACAATAGTGAATAAGTGGCCTGTGTCACGCAGCTCTTTTCCTGGTTTGTTGTATAGAATAAGGAAACATGGAATATAGAAACCTCTTTATATGACAGCTTGCAAATATGCATCACACAAAGAAATCTGAAGTGATATGACATTGTCTTCTACCTTTCTCTGGCATGAGTGGCAGAGCCAAAAAATAAATGGGTATCTGGACAAGTGGAAATGAGGAGCAGCCATCCTGTCAGCACCTTGGAGATAGCACCCTGGTAGCTCAATTTTTCATGGCTGTAAGCAGTGTCTTAGAGCCACCCAGCAAAAAGCAGCTTTTGATTTCAGAGGTACAACAGAGTAATTTGAGACCAGTGCACACAAGTATATCCATAACTGTCTCTGATTCAGGTTTTGCTAGAGAAAGAAAACCTGCCACTTCTATATCTTTCCCCCAGAAAGCTGTTACCCATATAGGTTTGGCCTTCTTTTTTCTTCCACTTATCAGTGCATGGGATGGAAGTGAAAAAAACTCAACTTGTGTCAGATATGCACTGCCAGTGGGCATGGAGGCTCTCCCTTCTGCTGCTGGATCACACAAGCCTGAAGCAGGTAGCAGCTCACACTTCCCATCTCACTGCAGCTTCCCTCTGGCTCCCTCCATCTGGCACAAGGAGTGCAGGAGCCAGTGAAAAGCTGTGGCACTATGCTGGGAGCTGAAGTGCCAGCACCACAAAAACAGAAGTGGAGACAGAAGCTTAAGCCTCCTTAACTACCTCCTGTTTACCCTGGATTTGGCCAGTGGCATCTCTCTATTTGGGCTCCCTAATCATGGATGTTGTGAGCAATCTTGAAGCTTTGTGCATGTTCTGCAAAATAGTCTGGCAAACAGGCAAAAGAAAATAGCGCAAAGTCATTTTTGTGCCATCTTTAAGAAAAAAAAAAAAAAGCAAGCCTACAATGTGTACATACAAAGATTCTAATTTATTATTTAATATTTTTAAAAATGTTTTAGATGAAAATATATGAGTGTTATAAATTAATGCAAATTTTTTGAGGCCAGTGGCATCAGTCTTTAACAGTTTAGATGTAACTTGTTTCTCTTGCTATATCCCTTTAGCAAGAAATAAGACTTTTTGAGTTGGATTTGTTGAGTTCAGCAGTGCATTCTGTGAAGTTTAAAACACACTGCTAAAGCAAGTATGGATGTATTACCATTTAGGCCTGCTTGGATATTTAGGAATGTAATGACTCCAGCTGCAGATGCATTTTTGCTATCTGTGCATGTTAAAAACAAAAGAAGTGCATTTTTTTTTTTATGTATAGCTGTATATTCAAGAATTTCACATTTTTGAAAATATGGAAACTAGGGGTTCTGTGAAACACTCTGGAAAATTTATAGCAAATGCAAAAACCCAAAAATTATTGTTAAATATCTTTATCTTCAGTAAATTTTTTCTCTCTTTATTTTTCATTTGATAATCATGGGGAAGATTGATGGCTGAGTATGAACAAATACATTTTCAAATGTGAGGAAAGAAATTCCAACTGTGACAAAACCAGTTCAATTCAAGTTTATTCTTAGATGCTTAAGTTAACACATGAATTCAACCTCAGTACATTAATTTGTGATACTTAAAAACACTTAATGTGTTTTGTTTTATTTGCTGTTTGGCTGAGCAGATGGTAATGGTTTTGACACAATTCAGTTTTTTATTTTTCTTCTTTTCTTTTCTTGAAAAAGACAAGGCTCTTTTTCCCACTTTGTCACAGCTGGTTACCAATCAATCTCAATTCACAGTACAGTGATGATAGCACATGTTGTTCAGGGGCCAAATCTGATTGGGTTGCATTTTCAGCAGTGTTTCATATCAAAAAAAAAAAAATTGTGTCTGTATGGCAGTGACTGTCAGCACACTATTGTACAACTGTCATTAATCAGAACTAGCAACAATGAATGCATTCATATGTGCCAGAGACTGCCAAATTTCACTCAAAATCACCCAATTCCTATTAGAATTTCCTTACCAGCAGTGTTTTCTCATGTGCCTCTTGTTTCTCTCTTTCTTTTTTCATTGCCAGTCCCCTGCCAACCCCTTCCTTTACGCTTAATTAAAGGCAGACCTGCTCTATTACTTGTAGAACAGAAATTATGTAACACGGTGCCCAAAAGTGGCTGGTTTATATCTGGCACAGACTGACTGGCTGTTTAAAAGACCTCTCCCAGCTCAGTCTGATGGCTGAAGTCTAAGCTGAACCAAAAGGTTAAGCACCTCCGAATGTTTAACAAAGAGAAGTACTTAAAATCAATTAGATGGCCATAAACATGTGGAACTGATGTTTGACGCCCTGTGGTTTTAGCTCAATGCTGCATTAATTGGCCAGGAGTCAGCAGTATTTGGGCAATGTGTCACAAGTTGTTTCTTGACACTGCACATATTTTGAAGACACAGCCTTCTTCATGTACTGGCAACATTAAGGAGCAGTTTAACCACTGCACCCTGGTTTTCTGCCATTCCATCATCAATTCAGGAGCCTGGTAAATGCTCTTTGTGATTGGTGTTAGCAGAGATGACCCTGATCCTCATTCCCAAGTGTTCAGAAGCACTAATCCAGATGAGAGTGAACTTCCACAGAAAATGAGGTGAAAGCGTCTTGCTATGGGGATTTGAGGCTCCAGGACAGAGAGGAGATAAGATGCTGTTCAAGGCTGGGCAGGTGGCTGCTTAAGAAATTCAAAAGATGTTCAGTCTTCATTCCTTGTTATTTTGTTTGTGCTGCTGTGGGTCAGGCTAAAAGCCAGTTTTCCTCCTTTCTCCTTCCTGTCTGCTTCATCTGCCAAAGCTCTTCACTGAACTGTGGTGACTTCTGGGGACAGTGAGGGTGGAACAGATGACTGATGGGCAGCATATCAGTACTGCAGGACAGCAGATGGTTCTAACGCCCCACGGGTCCATCCATGTATGAATCTGATTGCTGGATGGCACGTTCTGTTAGAGTGCTCCAAAAGTGTGGCCTGTTGGAGAAGCAGACTGGGAGAGCTGAACCTGTCCTTGAAGTAATTGTTAACCGGACCGTGACAGTGACATGTTTACGCCACCCTCCGTTTGGTGACCCAAATGGGAGCTGGTGGCTGTGCCCACCACCACCCTGCGTCCTGGCATGCCATGCAGCTGGCTCCTCAGCCCAGCAGCCTTGGCACAATGTGCATGATTGGCAGGTGCAGGGATAAAGGCTGCCGGAGCCTGGGAGGCAGCTGGCTGGCATGCCGGCACCAGCACATCCGTGACAGGAAGCAGAGTGAGTCAGCTGCAGCCCACAGCACGCCGGAGCTCCCTGTTCCAGCCTGCCTGCATCCCACTTCAGGCAGCTCCTCTCTCAGATGCAGTCCTGCTGCCTGCCTGTTTTGTTCTCGGCAGCGTTAGGATGTTGTCTGTTTTATGAATAATAAAAAAAAAAATCAATTACATAGATGGCTAATTGTTGCCCAGCTTTACAGCCCTGATTCCGGTATCCAATTCGTATTTATATTACAACTGAACTTAGTTTTCTCATCACATAGGAGCTGAATACAAATTTGTATTTTCAGTCTCCTAGAGCTGGCCTCATGTCAAGAAAATAAGCATTTGCTCTTGTCTGCAACTCTGTAATCACCAAAGACAAATAACTGCTCCATCATTGTGGGATAATGTTGTCATATTCTTGAGATTTTTAAGGGGGACAATTTGCCTTTTCTGTCTTATGAAAACAGTGATTTTTATTTGCCATTGACTAATGCAGCACAGCGTGCAAAATGACATAATTTGTGAGCAGTCTAGAAGAAATGGTCTTTAGCTGCATGTGGCTGTTGAATGTAGTTGTAAAAGATGTGTAGCTCTGCAGAAAGTGCATATTAGGTTCTCTAACATTGTAACTACCTGTCCCTTCACCACTACCAATGGCACTATGCTGGCAAAAAAATTATCCTTACAAGTTTCTAAAGTTTGTTGTGGCATCTACTCACTTATTCTTCCCCTTGGCATATCTCTTATTAATCAGTTAAATCTGAGGTGCTGCATATACATACAATTGAGCGTTAACCCCTAAGGAAATAGGTATTATATGTGTTTATGTTAACTCTAACACAATGGTTAGCCTCAAATTCATCTTTATTAAATTATATGTGTTTATATTAACTCTAACAGAATTGCTAGCCTCAAATTCATCTTTTTAATTAATTAAATTATTTCTTGCTAATTGATAGAATGGACCCACTGAATATAGAAGGAAGTTGTTTTGTAGTGAGTGTAAAAACATGTCTTGACTGCTCTTTGTTCTTGGAATTGATAGGAGTTCTCTAATTGATGTTGTGAGCTTTAGTTAGACCTAACAGAAATTTGAATGTTTCACCATATGGGATCTTTGAGTTAAGATGCTTTGAAGTCTGTTAGCACACAGTGCTCTCTCTACAAACCTATACTAAAGGAACCAATAGCAATGTACAATATGTACACAAAAAAAGTTTAAAAGTTATGTTTCACATTCCCAAAGGATCTAAAAATATTCACAGAGCCTGACAACATTCTTCTGATTTGTTGCATTGCATTGTTATTCATCCAAGCATTGAAGGGTGCTCTTCCATGTGATTTCAGTATGTTTCCTGTAAAAGTCTGTAAGGCCTTTACTGCATAACAGAAAGTAAGTAAATGAGTCCTTCTAAAATTATGTCATGACTGTGTATACAGCAAGAAATAGTATTGACACCGCCTGAAGTCCATCTCTGTCTTTAGTTTCTTGTTCCTATTTCACTGATACATGTGAATCTGAAGCCAAGTCTAGAGTCAGGGAGACTTAATGTATTATATAGAGAAGAAATGTTGTTGAAAATAATTGAATAAAATAATGTTTAAGAGATAAAGTATCTATGCTGATAAGCAGGGTTTTCCTGATTTGGGAACCAAAGACATTTTATGCAACATGAAGTCTCCTGTTGACTTTAATGAGCTTTGGATCAGAGCCTAAAATACTTTTTTAACCATGACTTCTGCAGGATAATAACACTTTAATTGAAAATATTTTTCTGGGTGTAATCAATCTAAATGCTTTGAGAATAAATGTTCACTACATGTTGGAGTATGTTGCATTAATTAAGTTTTATACATCCTCATAGTTTTAGAATCATTTCAGCAGTAGAAACAAAAAATGGACAAAGCACGATTGACCTGTTTCTAATTTCTTTTAAGAAAGAGAAAATGTCATTGTCCACCCTTATTGAATCGTTTTGTTGTATCTCTGTGAAATTGATAAATCTGCTTTAATGTCCCTCTTCAATAAATGTCACCATCCAGAGCTTGAATGTATTTTTTATTGTTTGCAATTGGGTAGTGTGGGATCCTACCAGCATACTCACCATTCCCTAAGGGATTGCTGCTGTAAGGGAAAACTGTATATAAAAGGAAATTTTGAAGTCAGCAAAAGGTAAAATGTGTATCTCACACAGTTAAAGGTATGATAAACCTGAGCTGTCATGTATTGATAACTGATGTCTGATACCTTAATTTTATCTTATTGCTCTAGATCAAGGACAAAGTGAATTATATTATTAATAAAGCCCTAATACTGAACATAGCAATACTAATTTTATGTAAAGTTTCTAACTAATGCAGAGTGCAATAAAAGTGTCACAGAGATTAATGCTTCATGGAATTATCTAATGCCGGATAATACTTTATCTTCCAAAGCTGGCTCCGAGATAGATTCAGACTGGCGTTTTCCAGGTGATAGTTTTTTGTCCATTTGTGCTGCCCACAAAAAGAGTTTTCATTCTTTTGCTGTGACACAGGTATGACATCAAGGACGACTACACCCTGCGCATTAAGAAAGCCACGAGCACGGACGAGGGGACCTACACCTGCATCGCCGAGAACCGCGTGGGGAAAGTGGAAGCCTCTGCCACGCTCACCGTGCGAGGTGAGTGCTCCCTCAGGGGCAGGGCCTGGGTCCCACTGGGAAAATTGCTTCCCAGTGGGATGGGCCACCTCCTTCCCTGCCTTTGTTTGGGCTCCACGCTCCCTTTGCACTGGTGGGTGCCCCACTGATTTACAGCGCAGGCGGAATCCTGGTCCTGTTGATACCTCGTGAGAAATTTTAATTGATTTCAGTGGGATGGGATCCCCCTGCAGTTAAAAGTCCTGTCCCAATGTGATTTTATTGAAGAGCAGATGCATATATGCATAAGCAAGCACTACATAACCGTGGGCATAGACATCAATATGTGAGCCGTCAGTTCAGGCTATTAGTCATGTTTCTTTTTCTAAGAAGTATAAGCAGTAGAGTTTAAGAGTATAGTTTAAATATAAACTATATTTATTAATGACAAACATAATACAGATTAATATTATTACAGGATTAGCTTTGCCATAATTAAGCTCTCTGCCACTACCCTTTATCCAAAAAATAAACCATAGCCAAAGGAAAGAGAAAATCCTAATTAAATTTTGTAAGTATTACAAGGTAAAAACTAATTATTCTCTCCTAAAATATTTGTGGTCTCCAGTATCCACTCACTGTTTATGTGCTGCTCTTTGATTTGGTAAGGAGGTTTTAAGGCTAGTGGAATAATGAGTTGACAAAATATCTTTCGTGACAGTAGATATAGGCGTGCTAAAGATTATGGGGAGAGAAAAAGTTTGTAAGCTAATATTTCTATTTGAGTAAATAGAATATAATAGTTATTACTTCAGTCCAAAAGATAAGCAGCAATTTGGCACAATGGATATCATGCAGACACTATTTCACAGTTTAGTGGTGCATGCTGACAGTTTTCAGTAGAGCTGTGAAAGGTTAATAAAAACATTTTTAGCTTTATCTGTCCTCCTCTTTTCATACGCATTAAATCAAACGTTCAAAGTCTCAATGGATTGCTTTATTAGAACTGGGGTCAACTGACCCAAGAGGCCAGCTTCCATTTCCATCCATTTAATGCATGGACACAGTTCAGTTTAATTTGCTGAATTCAAAGGAAAAAAAAAAAAAAGCCAACGAGTGGCTTTGTAGGGGGAGAGAAGTTAGTATGTAACAAAGAAAAGAAAGTGTTTTGATAATCTGTTGAAATATTATCTCAGTGTTCACTTTAGACTGCAAGTGACAATATGGGTGTTCCATATTTTAAGCTTAAGAAACAGGTGTGTAAGAGATTGCTCTTCCCTTTTGCAATATGGAAAAATTAGTCACCACAGCCAACTCCCAGAAAGTCTCACTCTGTTCCTTTGTCACAGGCAAAGTGTCCAGTAACAAGTGTCCTTTTTTCACAGCCTCCAGTAATTCTGGTAACCAATTCCCTGGCCTTTAAACACTCCTAGAACTGTGTTCACTGTGTACATTACTGGAGCAAGCCTTTCAAATTTGCTACCCTGACTTGTAATGTAAACAATAGCTAGAACCCAGAAAAAAATACTTTGAAATTACCAAAGCTTGAACCCAATGAAATTAAAGAGAAAAAAACTCAAGAAAATACATAATTTAATCGATTTTCCCCCAGTAAAAGCATGTTTTCATTATCTTGTGTATTTTTACTCCTGGGTTTGTCATTTACAGTCAAATACATAATGTTTATTCAATACAAAGGAAGGCATGATATTAGAAACATACTGCATGTTCAGGATATGACAGAAAATGAAAAACCAAGAAATTCATTGGAGAAAGGTATCGCTCTGAATTTTGTGAAAACAGAGGACAGGGAAATCTCCCATAGACATTAAAGGGATGGTGAGCAATGGCCTTCCTAATTAGAGACAGCCTTAATTCTGAATTCTTAATTAACAGTGTTGTCTGACACTGGTTTTACCATGTCATGTGAAGGAGCAAAACCACTTAGTATTTCAAAATTTGCCTTGAGAGTGTCTTGGACCTTGCAGGTGTCATGTAGTTCCATCTGCACACCTGACAACAACCACGTAATCCTTAGCTCCCTCATTAACAGCTCCATCTTCTTAAACCAGAGGATGGGGGTACAGTCAGGAAAGTTGCATTACACTGTCACAAACAGCAGCAGAATCTGAGTTCTGTAACCCAGACTCCATCTTCTCTCTTGGAAAGATGCATATCACTCTTACACCTCATCTTTCTGCAGAAGAAGGAATATGTCCATAATATTGGAAGCCAAAATAGATGATGGGTGAGAATGGCAGCAGACTAGACACAGTTAAATGAAATGAGGACAGAGTCATGGAAAGGTTGAGAGCTAAGAAGGCCCTTGCAAGCTCTGTTACCTCTGAATTTGCACATAAACTCACAGCTGGTAATCTTCTTAAAAAATAAAAAAAAAAAATTGTGTAGTTGCTCACAAATGTGTAATTATTGCTGCTGATAAAATAAGGGAAGCTTTGCCTACACAGATGCAAGCTGGAGTCAATTTTATGTTCAGATTTTCAGCTCTTCTGAAAGAGATATCTATATTTTATTAGCAGAGGGACTGACAGCTCTCTTCCCCAGCACAGGTATAATGAAGGGCTGTTGCTATAACCAAGAAATCACTTGTTGCAGCGGCAACTTTCAATCTCTGTATCAGCCTGAAACAGTATTAACCTGTCAATCATTTAACAGCAATTTTTTAGGAAGTAGAAGTTACCTAAGCAGTAATTTGGGAGGTTCTGGGTTGAAGTCCCTGTGGCCATTTCAGCCCATTTGTTATATTTTCATCAGCACTGTCAGTGATGAAAAAGCACTGTGCTGTAAGCTTTCATGCCCATTATTGAATAAGAAAAACTGTCCTGGGCTTTCTCTAGCCCTTACTGCTGTACTGCCTGGTCATGTTTAAAATTCAGTTGGTATTTGACTCAGAAAGCAAATGCCTTGCATGACATTAGGTAGTGTGAGGCTTAAATTGATGTGTTCATTGGGTTCTAAAAGTTTGTGCTAATGCAATACAATTTTTCTTTTATCAGGCATTAACAATGATACTTGATGATGGCATGCGAAGAGAATAAAAATGTTTCTCAGAGAATGGTTCCAGTCAGCTTGTTCAAGTAAATGGGATGATAGTGTCACATGACTAAACAATAACTGCAGTGAACATTTGGCTTAGGCTGCCATTTGAGGGGTTAGCAGTCATGGTAGTATCCATAATGGAAAGTAACATTACACGTCATGCATTCTGACAGATATTCTTTTCTTTTTTTAATTTCCTTTTTATGTTCTCACTACACCATTGTAATGTCAACAGCTCGCCCCGTTGGTAAGTAACCATCCTTCTATCCATTTTAGCATGGCTTCATGCAATGCTTCATCTTTTCATTTGCAACAGCATTTCACTGGCTGGAATAAGCAGCCAGCGCTTTATAGTTGTATCTGTCTAACACCAGGCGAGCGGTTTTGTCTGACAAAGTGCTCTTTCCAAACGTTGTATTTCCTACTGTGTCATGTGCAAGAACATTTGCCAAGTCACCAGCAAGTATTGAACAGTGAAACGGGGTGGGAGTGCCAGTACTGAGCCACAATCACTCATTTAGATGTTTTTATAGGTCTGGGTTTGGGCCCCGTGTAAAAGCCACTGAAATCAACAGAAAGGATTGTGTTGACTTTTGGTGAGCTTTCTCCCAGGCCCTAAACAATCAGCTCATCCTGCTTTTCCTGCACATCAGTAAAAGCACAGGCTTTGCATGTCCTGTCTTTCTTGTATGGTTCAAAGAGTTCTGAAATTGAAGAGAGGATGGAGTAGATTTCTGTGCTTGCTGAGGAAGTTCATCACTGATTTCTGCCCTTGGGTCATCTTGGAGTGCAATTTGGAGTGCACTGCATAGGATGCAGACTGTTTTGAACATCCTCTAAGTTACTAATTCTCACACTGAAAATGTTATTATTTCCTGTGCCTTTGAAATTCTGTAAATGCATAAAAATCTTACTGAGGATAATGGAAAATTTGCAACTGTCAGAAGCTGAAATTCACTTCTGGTGTTGAGAAATATCCCGAACGTACGATTCAATTTTCTTTCATGAATATTTACTCTGCGCCTACATGGATTTAGTTTAATGAGCTGTTTTGCTCCTCTGATATTTGTAGTTTGTATTTAAATGTATCTTTTAGAATAATAATATGGTTACTCTGATTTTTTTTGGATTAGTGTAAAAAGTCAGTACTCATGTTTATGGAGATTGATGAGGGGTTTGGTCTTTATTTACTTAGTCAAAACTTTTGTTAGATATGTGTTTGACTAAAGTTTGTGAGTTTGAATTCATCTCAGCTCTTCACTGTTCTGAGTTTGGAGGAAGAAAGATTGGAGTAATTTAAAGATAAAATCCAAGTTAGACCTCTGTTTCCATAACTAGGGTGATCCCATCTTATTAACTTGCTTGGACTATTCCTTGGAACCAAGCCAAATACATCCACGGTCACAGCGTGGCTTATCCACACCTTGGAGGATTCCCCATGCAGAATAGAAATTTACTCTTCTCCATTTGAGATTTTGATAGCAAGCTTTAAACCCAAATCACAACTGTATTATTTTGGCATTAGGCTGGTTCTCAAGTAATTCATTCCCAGGAGTTGCCAAAGTGTAAAACTGCAGTAAACTCGGGAGAAAATTTTCCTTTGCTTAGAAAATGGGGTGTGAATTTAGTGTGCTTCTTCATTCACTAAGAAATGCCACAAGATTAAAAGTATTTTGCTTGTAGATAAGTTTTTTCACTTCGCTGACTCTTAAAAGACAGGCAAGGAAAAAAAAATGGAGACTGTTTCAAGCTTTGTGAAAACTACATAAAATAAATGACTGGAGATTCACAAGAAAATGATAGGTTTCAGCAGTGTTGATAGTGTCTCATTTCACAGCACTGCTTCTTTTTTAAGATTTTTCAGGCCATTGAGTAATCCCTGATTCCATCTCCAAAGCTTATATAGCAGGTCTTGGTCTCAAGTTACCTTATGTCCAGTTATATGATTGTGTGATCATGCTGTAGTCAATTCCACATATTCCCTGCCTAGGCGATTTTATTTTGTTGAAAGAGAACAACTGTGACAAAGAAATTTATTCTTCTACAGAATTTATCCAGGAAACTGAATTTAGAATGTTTGATCTTGAAATAATTGCTATATGGATGTATGGTCTTTATCAAATTATTTAATTTAGTGATAATCTTTGTGGCTTGTGAAAGGATTGTTGAGTAAATAAGTCTAACCCTGAAGATGTTTGATGTAGAACTCCCATACAAATGTGTGTGGGGATAAGCAGGTCAGAGTCAGTCACTTTTATCTAATTATGTATCTGTAGAAAGACAGTGATAGTGTATCCCTGTATTGGCTTTTTTGCTTAAGTACTGAAATAAAACTAATTTCTGCAGTTCATAGCTCTATTTCACTCAAGACTAGGCAAAGAAGGTGGCTATCCATCCTGGTTTTTTAAAAAATGTAAAGTCTGGTAAGACAAACCATCTCCACCAAGAAACCCAAGTGGTCTTCTGTTAAAATTGTCATTTAACGAGAACAGTGAGTCAAATCTTGTAGCATTTTGTTGTTCAGCAAGTTAACTGGAATGCAGAGCAAAAATGTCTCTCCTTACCTAAAGGAAACTAAAGAAAACACTACTTCATGTAATTAACTCACAGCTTTCTAGGAGGATGACATTGCAACAGAAGTATATTTGTATATTTATGTATATGGTAAAATGCAGGGAAGCACTTAAAAGTTTATATTCTTTTATGACACCAGAGAATTATCTAGATACTTCTATCATCCATCACTGTCTCCAATTCAAAGCAGACATGTGTTATCTTTATTAGGTTTTGAACAAGACCAAACAACTTTTTTTTCCAATGAAAAATAGAGAAATACATCTTTATTGGTTCAGATTTGTGTTTCTTGTTGCAAACAGAGTAATTCTCATTTTCTACTCAATTTGTTGCCTGTTTCAAATATTTGTACTCTGTTAGGTGTGATATTTTTATTTTAATTTCAGTTTGAGTGGAAAATTCAGGAATGGGACTACCAATTACTGTCTTGGGTTCAAGTACTTATTAACAAATGGTTCATACTACACAGATAAAATGAGGTATGGTGCTGCCTGAGGCGGGTGGCAGCTGGTGAATTTAAAAGCTCTGTGCCAGATTACTCATCATGTTTGAATTTGCTGCTAGGAATAAATGTGTTGCCTGTTTCTAAAATAGATTATTTATAACCTTTTGAAAAGATTTCTGACAGGATTTATAACAGATGGGTTTAGGAAACAAGGTATTTATCCCTATTTAGACCATTGCTATAGTTATTTCACTCATTAGATAGATTTTCCAGATGAGCAAGTTAGAATTTTCTCATTTTTGTATTCTGTTATATTTCTTACGGCAGTTGGGCAGGAGCATAGCTGCTGAAAGAGGCACAATATTTGGGCAGAGCCCAAAAGTTTCAGTAACACTGACCCTCTTTTCAAAGGCAGTTGCTGTATTGCTTTGAGATGAAGGACCTTCCAATGGAAGATCTGTGAAGATCTGTCTGATGTCCCAGGCAGAGTACTACTCAGCTTGTAAATTAATTTCAACTAAGTCCAAGTGAAAATACAGTTCTTTGCATGTCAGTTGCTTTGCAGTAAGTCAAGTTTTCTTAGGTTTTTTTGTCAAATGCTGTGGGTCATCTTCCCAAAAAGCAAATACCCAGATAGTTTTGCCACCAGGATGGAAGTGAAGTATTTGAACTTAGCTGAGGGACTAAAGGGAGACCAAGTACAGAAACTCAACTTCCCTGTCATGATGGTGAAGAGACACACAGCTAAGACACCTGTCATGAATTTTCCAAATTTCTTATTAATTAAATGCAGCCTATTGGCATTAAGTTCAATATGACTGTATGATGCATTTCAATCTGCACTGGGAAGTTTTTGTGACATAAATCAGCCTGGCATGACTTACTGGTCTGTTAAGAGTGGTGCAGCATGAAAAAAAAAGAAAGGACTGTATCTTATAAAAGTTGCATTAGGTTTTGTGACATTGCTCAGATGGTTCAGATTGGTAAGTGAGAAAGAATTATCTTTATGCTTCTTGATTCTGACTCTTGCACAGAAAGTCTGTATACAAGGAATGTTTTTATTTTTATTACATTCATGAACGTATTACCTTCACTTGAGACACTGAGGATTTATAAAATATCAGTAATGTGGATTGGTGTGTGATGGGAGACATAAGATCATGCTTGGTACTACGATGCCATCTTTCAGTGGCAGAAATCTCAAATTTATATCAAAACGTGCTATCTTGCCTGTCTGGTACCACTTACAGAAATTTTCAGGAGAGGGTAAGGACAGCAGTGGACATTGAGCTTTTTTGACTTGTTAAATGAAAGAAAGACGTCATTATTTTTTAAGAAGTCAGAAATTCTTCACATTTGAAGATGAAAGCTTATTTTAGAATTAAATTCAGATTGCTTTGTATGCCAGTAAGAGATTAAAATATGGAGCTGACTTGTTACAATTTTTTGTAGCCTATGAATGCCACTCTAAAAATCTTGAAGTCCTTAGCATATCTTCTTTCCCTTAAGTTCAATCACTGAAGTACAGGAAGTGATCAAGACTCCCATTATTTTATTTTTTTTTTAATTGCTGAGCTCTAACTTGGGGAAGTTTTAAGAAGTTTAATGCATAACTTTTTTTTTTTAACTTTCAAAGCTTCTCAAAGAATGCTCAGATAAGTGGGAATTGTTTTCCTATTTCATTGGCTTCTGAGTATATCCATGTCTTTGAAGATTAGTGTATAAAAAAGGTCTGTTGATGTGTTGCTCTCCCCAAGCTTTTCCCCTCCTTTCAGTAAAAGGAGTAATTGGTTACATTTCCTTCAAGAGGAACGTGGAAATCAATACATTAATCTATTCACTTTTCCCTTTACTTTCTTTGCTCTATTGCTGGAGCCAATTTACAGCTTGGATGTGATCTCAGTGTTACTGAACAGCAAAACTACTGTGTGCCCTATTCCTTGAATGTTAAATTGTCAGTCAGAATAAATAGTCATTTTTTTTCCTCTCTCCTTTTTCTCTCTTCATTTAACCGTGTCCTAAATTGTTCAGAGCCTCTCCTCTCAGCCTTATTTATTCTCAAGGGTAAACAAACCAGGAATTTGTCACTTTTCTCACTGTAGCCTATGACTCTATACAGGCTCTTTGCCCTTCTCATCATCTCCTTAGCTCTTCTCTGCAGCATGTGAATTCATGTCTTTTTATAGGAGATAACCAGGTTACATTCATTATTTTGATGAAATCCTCCTGTATCAGAAAGGGCTTTGCTTTTCCTTTTTAAACATATTGCCAGTAAACCATCCTGCTATCTCCTCTGAAAAAAGGAATCAAGGCATATTACATTTCTTTTTGTTGGCATAATTTTTTTGTTTGTTTGTTCCTACCTATTCACAGGAGGTAGGAGTGGCACGAGCCATCTCCTGAGGGTACAGTACAAAAGGAACCAGGCTAAAGGGTTAAGATTTTAGGAGGGCACGTCTCTTCTATGTGATCTGAGCAAAAGGTATATCCTGAATCTCAGGCACTTGGGAAAAGGCAAAAAATTACAAAGCATTGTCTAAAGTAGAGAAAGTCCTGAGTAATGGAAGTTACTGGGCACAGAATCAGTGCTCCTTTTCTTTATGTACATCAAAACTAAATGAAGAACTTACTAGACCCAACAGCATCTATTAAGCTTGGGGTCTGCTTAAAAGAGATGATTGGACAAGGTATTATAAAATAGAGATGTATGACTAAATGAGAACAGGCTACAGATGCTGGGATGAAATAAAGTCTGATATTTAAACTAAATATTTAAATGCACTGTAAAACAAAGAGGAGAAGGAGCCCAGGAAAAGTGCTGCTCCTGAAGTTAGAGCACTGGAAAATGGGATGGGGGACTGAAAACTAGATGCCTTGTTTTTAGCTGTGTAGGAGGCAGATTTGAATTTTTTTAAATTATGATTCTCAATGTATTTTTTTATTGGCATTAGTCCTGGGGAAGAATAAAGAACAAATCTTTTTTTCCACCATGCAGATTTATCCCATTTCATTATTTTCGGTCATCCAGGGATAAAAGAGAGATTCTGTGTGTCAAAATACATAGGAGAGTTAGCAGTTTTTATTTATTGATTCTCTAGGCTTCTTTTACCTCTTGCAAAGAAGGAAAAAATGCTTATGCTTCCATGCTTTAAGAGATTATTTGCTTCAGTGTGTCAGAGCAACTGAAGGATAAAAATGTTGTTATATTCAGAACCTGAATTTAAATTGAAAATTAGAACAATTAGTATGAAAGAAGGTTTACCATTCTCAAATGGCCAAAGTGTGCTCTTTTCACAATGCTGTGTTTACACATGGTTCATCTGAAAACAGCAACAAACCAAAATAAAAGGAGTTTCTTAGTTCCCATGAGACAGCAGCAGTGTGGAGGACACTAACAGCAGAACTGGTCCTGGTAATAATTCCCTCTGCTCTCTTCCTCTGGCTCTGGCTCTTCTTCCCCAGTGTTTCCTTTCATTCAGCCTGCCAAGAGTTCTTCCCACTGTGCCTCGTGCTTCTGCCTTTGTGTATTTGACCTGTTGCTGCAGGACATGTGAGAACCAATTTTGAAGCAGTGTCAGTGTTAAAGGTGGTATCCAAGCTATGGATTATCCATGCTTCCCTAGGTTATGGCAAGCTGCTTTCCAGAAGACTCCAAACCAAGCACCTGCTTTACCCCTTCCACACATGTGATTTTACAATAATATATTGGGTGTAGTGAAGGGCTTCATAAATCACTTGTTATCCTCACAACCTACCCATTCTGCGTTTTTGTGGAAGAGCTATTCACCTGTGGAAGAAATCATGAAAGACAGAGAGCACTATAAATGGACAAGCAAGAGGACATAGTTAAAAAAAAACCAAAACAACAACAACAAAATTCATCTGCCAAATGAGATTTATGCATACTTTTAAAGGCTACTGCACTCATGCAGCCTAGGGAATGGCAGAGTAAGAGATGAAACTCATTTTCCAGCTAACTCAATTGTAACTCAAGTCCTTAAAAGTTACTGCCTTCTCTGTGTGTGAGTACACCTAGTCATTGGAGAACACCATAAGATTGAGATGTCTTTTCTGTTTAAAGAGAATTATTGTAGTTAGCTTCCATTAGTTTATCCTTGATAAGAAAAGTCTGATTGAGTAATAGGCCTAAGCCATCATCCTCTCTGTCTTCTGTAATGGCTCCTGTGTCAGAGGCTGCAGCCTTGATTTATCATTAGTCACAGCTAATAATGCACTAATAACTTTGTGTCCTAACAACCACGCAGCTCTTGCAGTACCCATTAAGAAGATCTGAACTTTTGAGAGAAGAACTGCTGAATCAGCCCATGTTTCTGGAGTTTGAGGCTGCACCTACTTTGTTTTCCTCTATTTACTCCATCAGTAATAGTAGCCTTGCAAAAGATCTTTCAAAATGTCTAGGCTTTTGTAGCTGAACTTCTTGGCAGCTCATGCTAAGCATTGTTACAAAGTGTATAAATAGGATGTTACAGTGTTATTTTGTATTTGAATCACAAAATCATCTAAAATTCCAATATCTGCCAGAAAAATTTAACCAATTACACAGAAAGGTAGAGGATCATTTTTTTTTTCTTTAAAGAGCTCCTGTACTCCCTTCAATTGTCATCTAAGCTGGTATCAGGAACCAGCAAAGCAATCCTACAGATAAGTAGTTCTATTCTGTAGAGGGTGTCAAGGGTTACCTTCCTTTTGAAAATACCTGTCACTTTACATGGAGCTCTGTGGGCTTCTGTCTTCTGTGTAAATGTCTTAGAGGCAAGTCTTGATTTGTACTTGTAAGAGTGGAATTGAGTTTGATCTCTCAAAATATCCATGTGTACCAAAGGCAGCTGGGGGTGCCACATGAATATTGTCACTGCAGCAAGGATTTGAGAGGAGCACTGAGATACCATCTCCAAGACTTTGTGAAAGAAGATTTGATGTGTATTCCAAAGTCAAAAAGCAGTTTGGGGAAGGTAACATTGTCTTGTCATCCAGATGACTCTCATAGCTCCAGACAGAGCTACTGAGTATTGTATCAGGTGTAACCTTGATTGTTCAAATGAAATTAATTTATTGCTGCAGATGTACAAAGCTGAAAAAGACTGTAGGTGAAAATCTTAGGTTTGCCTGTTGTCTCTTCCCTGCTGGAAGCAGAACTGAGTATTACAGAATCTTGCTACTTTACCAGCCAGTGTGTTTCTACTTGTTCCTCAGTCTTTCCCCCTACTATTATCTGAATTTTGCTTAGTGTATTTACAAGTCAGCATCTTTCTCCTTGCCCCCTTTGAGCCAGTCGTAGAAATATATCGATGGATAATAAACAATTCCAGTTTAAAATGAAGCCCTCATCTTTATCACTTTAGCTTGCCTAAGTAATCTCCATGATGAATTTCATGTGCAGTTCACTATCAACTGAAATTAGTTGTAATTAAAGGTTGTCAAATCTGTAATTTAAGCCCTTGAAATTTGTTGCTGTCACTCATTTCCTGTAATACATTTTTTTTTCCAGTGGATTTGATCCAAAGTCCGCATAAGCCAATAGGAGAATTTCTACCAGCTTTAGTGAGGTTTGAATAAATTCTGATATTACCTGGTAGAATCATAGAATTGTTTCGGTTTGAAAAGACCTTTAGAAACTTTAAAATACTTCCAGGGATAGTGATTCCACCACCTCCCTGGACAGCCTGCTCCAGTGCTTTTTGGTGAAGAAATTTTTCTTAAAACCCAATCTAAACCTCCTTTAGCATGACTGGAGGCAATTTGCTCTAGACCTATAATTTGTTACTTGGGAGAAGAGAGCAACCCCCACCTGGCTGCACCCTCCTGCCAGGGAGCTGTGGAGAACAATAAGCCTCCTTTTCTCCAGGATAAGCACCCCAGCTTCCCTCAACTGCTTCTCATCAGACTTGTGCTCCAGACCCTTCCCCAGCTCCATGGCCCTTCTCTGGACACATTCCAGCACCTCCATGTCCTTGCAGTGAGGAGCCCAAAGCTGAACACAGGATTCAAGGTGTGACCTCAGCAGTGCCCAGCACAGGGAACAGTCCCTCTCCTGGTCCTGCTGCCACACCATTCCTGATTCAGGCCAGGTGCCATTGGCCTTCTTGGCCACCTGGACACAGCTGGCTCATGTTCAGTCACAGTCAACTCCCAGGACCTTTCCTGCTGGGAAGATTTCCAGCCACCCTTCCCTAAGCCTGTAGCACTGCCTGGGGTTGTTGTGGCTCAAGTTCAGGACCCAGCACTTGGCCTTGTTGAACTTCATACAGTTTGCCTTAATTCATTCATCCTGTCTGTCACAGCAGAAATATAAAAAAGAACGTGCTACAATATATATATATATATATAATTAAAATCACCAATAAAATGTATGAACCCAAGGGCTTCTGGTCTGGGGAAGGTACTGAGAGCAAGTTATGATAATAAAATTCCTGCAGTATCATTGAATTCCATGTCAACTCCAAATCACAAGATCCACTGAGAGAACTGTCACTGGAAAAAATGTTGCTAGTACTTGATATGGGATCAATGTACTTTTTTGCTATGAATTCACATTTTTATGTATTAAATTTCCCCTCCCCTTCTGAGTCTTCTGTCACATTTCTTATCAGATGACCAGAGTTCACCTACAAGGTATGAACTCTCTGTCTCAGTCAAGCTTCTCTGCATCAGCAGCTTTATCACCTCCTGTTGACTCAGTGTAACCTTTAGTATTCAGCAGCAGTACTAAGAAAAAATGCATGAAATCCATCTTATCACATTAGAGGTTCTGCTAACTATAACTATTAAGATTGGAGTAGAGCTGAGAAATCCCTTTGAAATTATATGCAGCCTTTTTTTTTTTTTTGTATTTTTTTAAATCTCTTTAACACTGGTTAAAGTAGCAGGGGCTACCTTCATATACATTTATTAACAGCATAAGAGATCATTCAGTCATGCGTAAACCACCAACATCCTAAAAGAGTGCAACAGAATGCACTCTTCTCATTTTGAACAATATAACTAATGCTCACTACTGCTCATGCTTTTCTATCTTCATTTTAATTCCTGCAGTCAAATACTATTCTGTGCTGTAAAAACAGTTCTGAACATGATGTGATTAACCTTAGGGTCCCCCCATCCCCTCATCTCAAAGCCCCCTCGTACATGGCCTGTGCTTTCTATTCATGTTCAACCATCTGATTTCCATATCATCTATTAGCATAACAGAGCTCTAGTGTGACATTGATTGAAGCTAGCGCCTGCTGAATGCAGTATCAAAGCATAATTTGCCAAAAATCAAATCTAATTTACTGTGTAGTATTTAAATTTCTTAAAAAAAAGAAAAAAAGAAGTTTCAATAGGAGTATATTGGGTCTGTAAAATCACTTGTTCTTTTTTGCCCATATTTTTGGCTAGTTTGCTGGAATCCAAGCAATATAGTGTATATATAATATATAGCCACTGTCTTTGACTTTCAGATGTCAGTTAAGCATGAGGTTTTCCACTCTGCTTCTTCCAATCCAATCTGAAATACTAAAAAGTAATAGTCTGATAGGCACAACGCTCAGTTTGCTTGCTGCTTCATAAGTTTTTTCAACAGATCCTTCTAATGATCTTAATGTTTAGCTTGAATTAAGCATTAAACTACCACATAACTTTAGCAGCTGAAGCATGTCAAGCCTGCTGTTACTTCTCTTAACTGTACATTTTCAGAATGTTTTAGAAATTCACCTACTTTGAGAGCAGCAATAATGGCTTGGATAAATTCTGCCCCATGTTCCACTGAAGCTGCACTTTGAGCAAGTCATGATCTCACTTAACCCTTCTGCAGAATGGAAGTAATAATATTTGTCTGTCTTTATAAACAGCATCCATATGTGAACATAATGAGCTCTCTTTTTAGGAAAATTGAAGAGCCCAAGTGCTTGTTCTGTCAAAGAAGCCTTGCTGTCTTTGAGCAGGGTCATGCTGCATTCTCTGGGGATAATGACAGGCACAGTGTTTGGGTAGTTACATTTGACCAGGAATTACTCTTGGAGTTCTTAACTGTTGCTTTCAGTTTTCAAGTTCAACTAGGAATTGACAGATAAAACTGATATGGTGAAAACATTGTTTAAATGCTGTAAGCAATGGTATTTTTATCAGAGGCTGTCTGTAAGCAGAGCTATAGCTGAATATGAAAACAAACCATGACAATATGAAGATTTCCTTCATTATTTAACTCCATCTTTGAATATTTTTTAAAAAATGCATCCAAAGTTTAGTCTTTCAAAAATTAAGGTTTTTGTGTCATTTTAAATTATGGTGCTAAATAGTTTGGCTGAAGAAACTGGTTTTGTGCTTGATTTAAACCTGAGTAAAAGCTCTGATTCATTTCTTTTTATCATGAACTTTTAGTAATTAAGGCTGCAGAGCAAAACTAGAAAATGTATTGTTGCATAACTATATGTGGTTGTTCACTGGAATTTTTAAAAAGCCTGACCTAGTAACTGTGAGGCCAAATATCTGCTCATGTAGTATCGTCAAATGGTGGAGAGGACTTGGCGTGTGGCAGGGAGAGAACAGAGCAACAGGTTCAGTCCATGTCAGTTACAGATTTCTTTTCCTTGTCTGATTGGGGAAAAAAAGAGAAAAAAAAAAAAAAAACCACAAAAAAAACCAAGAAAAACCTTTCTGCTCCTAGGAAAGTGAGAGATGTTGAAAATTAGGAAATTAGGAACAGGTCAAAAACTGGAAACTAGGTAGAAACCAGGGTGTGTATTTCTCATTGGTCCTTGACTACCAAATTAGCTGTATTTGATGTTTGGAAGGTCTGCTACAGTGACAAATTCAGTTGTGTTATATCTGTTTAGAGCTCTGAATTATTGATTTACAGCAGAGACCTGTGTGTGTGAGAGTGTTTCAGATGAACATTTAAACCTGCCTACCTTGCATTTTACTCAGTTACATGATTTGAAGGACAGGTTCATGGAAATGCCATGCCCTTCCTGCTTCTGTTGAGCTGTCTGAGAGCAGTGCCTGGGCACGCCCCAGGGCACCAAGCAAGCCTAAGAAGTGAATTTAGCCATCCATCCTGCTTAGGGTAGATCTATGGGGTGGTCTCCTGACAGGTTTTTAGGTGGATCGTGGTCTTGAGGCCACCCACAACACTGCATAGACAGGAGTCAGACATGCACAGCTCCTGTCAAATGCAGGTGTAGCACCTGAGGAGATTAGGGGGTTTCTTCTCTCTGCTGAGCCTGAGGTCTCTGTTGATTCTGTATTAATATCCTGGGCAATTAACTTGTACAGCTGAGCTGGGCTAATTCAGTGACCTTTATAAGCAGGTGGTCAGAGCTGTAGAGATACCTTGGTGTAAGGTGTGTCTGTAGGAAGGGAGGTTTCTGCTTCACAGCTTACAGGTCCTTCCCCCTTCCTGTACCACTGAACAATCACATGCACTGATTACCAACCACCCTGCTGTTTCCTGGCACCTGTGGGGGCTGCACGTGGATAATGCTGGGTGAAACAAGATGAGGGAAACCCAAGTAACTCGCTTCAGCTCAGCACTGGAGGAGTATGTTCAGCAACACTTTATAGAAACCTCAAAACACGTGGCTGGAAACAGGCAGCAAGAGGGCACCTTGCCCTGAGTCCGACCTGTTCATAAGATTAACACTTCCTAAGGTGGAGGAAAAGGTGGGCATTTCTCTTCAGAGAGGCCTAGACCTCTATTTAGGAGTGTGAGGCAGAAGAAAATACTCTCTACCTTCTAAACTGATTGTGATTCATGTTTATTAAGTGCTTTACAGTTCTTGTTTTAAGAGTGCTAGCACTCCTCAACTGATGCTCTTTAGACTCCTGCTGATCTGTAAAGCCTTGGGAAGTACCTCATGAGATAACTGCAAAGTGTGTTTCAAGAGAGTCAGGTCTGCTCACATTTCCATGCAGTTAGCAGGTTTGTGTCTATGCTGTCAGCAGGTGTAATCGGAAGCTGGGTCTTGATTGCTCTTCGTGCCTAATTAAATAGTTTGTAATTATAATGCTGAAAATATGGTTTTCTAAAACACTTAAATTCTGTTTACCTGAAAGCTCAGTGTTCCTAAACCATCCCTCTGCACACCCACAAAACCAATAGTGAAACAGAAGAAAACAAGGCTGGGGTTTGAGCTTCTTTTTTATTTTTTTCCTCTTCTTCAGCCTGCCCCAAAAGTTAGCTAGTCATTTGATAAGAATATTTGGAAATGCTGCTTAGATTTTTAAAATATGCAAAAGAGTACAAATCCCCTTTCAATGAATTCCAGTGATGAACCAAGAGTGGAGGGTTTTCGTGTCCAACACAGAAAAATCATTTGCTTTACTTCTACATCAGTCTCGACATAGTTACTGATTTCAACTTTTTTTATCTCAAGTTCTCTAACACTTTTTCCCCACTCTCTTTCTACTCATTAGCACCTTTTCTCTACCTTTACATTCCCAAGCATTGACTCTCTATTTTCCACCATTACTCTCCAGACAAGTCAAACTATGCCCCTCTCTTCGAAATTGTTCACTTCTGACTGTGCTTCCTCTATGATTGAACACTGTTAATGCCAGCTGCTTGAAAACACAGCCAGTCCTGCTTCTTTCTTGCTTTAACTCCAGCCTCCTTTTCTCTTTTCCTTGTGTCTTCCTTACCTCCTGAGATACCTATTGCCTCTTACTCACCACTCACCTCTCCCCATCAACTCTTCAGCTGTTGCTTCTCTCTATAAACTAGCTGAAACCTGGATTTACCATGTTTGTGTTCTTTTGGCAACCATTCTTTCTACAGCAAGTCCTCCTCCCCACGCAATTCTTGACCACACTGCTTCTAAGAGGAGTGAGAGAGTTCTTGAACTTGGATTCTTTTGCTGTCATCCAGACCTTTCTCTCCTTTCTCAATCATTATTAAAAGTCCAGCAGGGCAGACTGAGAAAGGCAGTCTGTTTATCCTAATTCATACTTTGCAATACACAATAGCTCCAGCAAGCTCTGTGAAGTGTGAGAGGATCTGAGGTTGCTGATACCTTTCCAGAGCAAAGGTAGAATACATCCAGAGTCAGCAATATAAACACCTGACTCCTGCTCTTTTGCAGTTAATGTCATCAGAATTGACTCTAGCATGTATGGTTGTAATGTTTCTTTTCTTTTTAATTTTTTTTTAATAACTGGGGATGTCACATACATATATTGCTGCTCTCTTTGTCGCTGTTGTTGTTTCTGTTTATATATTAATTCTGTCTATACTAATGAATGTTTCTGGTGTCATGTCCTCTGACATAAAACAAATCTCCATAATGTTGTCTTTTTCCTTCAATATTCCCTTTCTCTCCCTTGCAAAATATCCTAAACTTACACCATGGTTTTTCTTACCTTGTAGCTCCCCCACAGTTTGTGGTGAGACCACGAGACCAGATTGTAGCCCAGGGTCGAACAGTGACTTTTCCTTGTGAAACTAAAGGAAATCCCCAGCCAGCTGTTTTCTGGCAAAAAGAAGGAAGTCAGGTAAGTTGCAAGCACTTACTATAAGTCTTTCAAGTCTTTCTAAATAGTTATATTTTTAAATTTTAAGGAAAATTATTTACATTATCTTTCACAGTTCTTTTCATCTTTCACAGAAATTTGTCTTTTTAAACTATCACTATTCTCTACTGAAATTTGTGTCACCTTTTTTTTTTTTTAATACTTTGAAGAACACAAAGGTCATTTAAGTTGTTGAAACCTGTGCTAGGCACTGTATAGATGAGTAGAAAGAAACGGTATATATGTTAAAGGCTTTTTGTTCTGAAGCCCCCACCAAACAGGTGGGTGAGACAGGCACAGTAGATTAAAAAAGGTATGACTCAATTTTGAACTAATCAGAGCCAGTAATTACAGTTCACAACCTGTCTAGACATGATCAAGCAGAATGTATCCAGCAAGCTGATTTGCATTGGCATTTTCTCATAGAGCATACAGATACAGGTTTTGAACATACAGATGTTTTCTTCTGTAAAATTGTCTCAAGAAATTTCCAGATATGGTTTTGGAAATATTTATCTGATCATCTTTGAAGGCAAAATTTGTGAGGCAGCAATTGTTGCTGCCAGAAGCCCATACTAACTTCTATAGCTTAGTATTTGAATGTGATGCCACAACATTTATCAGAGGCACTGTGTGTACCAACTCAGGTAAAATGTGAAATAAGAGCTGAACCACAGATCTCCTGCTCTGCCCCACCTGCTTCTGCTTCAGCTTTCTCAGGAGATCAGAAAACTGGTCCAGAATGACAGGACCAGTTTTAACAAACTGCTGACAGCATTTTGTACTCTGCTGTCTTGGTAGCTTACAAAGACACAACACAATTACTTTATGGTTGTGATTATTTTATTCTCTGAGTGCAGACTTACCATTCAGTGTGTACCTCTCAGTGTACTACTTAGAGAAATTTAGATCTAGCCTCCAAGGATCACGTCCTGGACAAACACAGTATTGTGAGTCTCACTAAGGTGACAATTTTTCCAAGGGGGAGGTGGAACAGCATGTTGAAATTAAAGTAGGAAGTACTGATGTGCTAGCAAACATTTCAAAGCTCTTCCTTGTAGAGCATTTTAATAACATGGTAATGTTTATGTAAAGTGAGCTTATAGTGTCACACTTGAATCTAATAAAGTGGACATCCATCATGCTGTAATAAAGAGAAGAGCTTCTAATTAAAGTAGGACATCATTTTCAGGATTAAAGTCATTTAGCGTAATTGAAAAGTGTTAATACTCTATTTTATCCTCTTCCATTGGTATCACTTCAAGGGTAAAAACATTTTAAGGTGAAAATGCATTTTATGTCTTTAATTGAATGTTATTACCTACTGATTGTACTATGTTGAAGCTGCTTAATTACAAACCTGGAAAATTAATTACCATATTGAGAACCAGATCCCTCAGGGTTAGAATAGTCTTTTTTGGCAAATAAATGCAACATAAAAATTGATACTTGCATGGTTTATAATCAAATCTTGAAACATTGCTCAGGTTGCCATCTCAAAGTATAACTTGCCAGATTTTGCAGTGAGATGCCACAGAGTGAGTGAGTTTCCACACAGTGTATAACATCATAGCAACGGATAGTGGAATTTTTGCCAAATTACAGGACTTTTCACCTTTGCTTCCCAGCTGTAAATCGTTGCTTGTCTCTACAATGCTGTTTCTGCTTATAGGGGAACTGTTTGCAGCACCACTTTCAGTGTTCAAAGTAATGTTATATAGTCATGTTATCCCACTACAGTAATTGCAGGGCATTTTCGGTTGTGAATCCATTTCCTGATCCTGCGTTTTTGAGCACAAGCAGCTGGAAGGGAGGGGAGCTGTTCCCTCCTGAGTAATTTTTTGTGCCAGCTTGTGTATAAACAGCTGGTGCTTTGTGCTGGGCAGCTTTTTCCCCAGAGCCCAACAGCGGCTCACTGATGACACGTGCGAGGGCAGGGCATGTGCAACCTTTAGACCCCATGGATTAAACTCTTCCTTGAGATAAATTCAGTGGTACTACATCAGGGATGGCTCTGGCCTCTCTGTTTTCAGCCCAGCATGCCACCATTGTGCCCAGATGAGCAACCTGACAGCTAAGTAAAACCACGAGATTGTGAAAAGCGTTGTGAAAAGGGCTTGTGCTGTAATTTAGGACAAGTTTTAGTTCCTAGTTTTGTGGTCTTTGAAGGGAGGAGTTATGAGACTGGAAAACTCCTCCTGATGTGTGGAATATTCACTGGGACATGGTACCTTTCCAGAACAGAGAAGCCCATACTTAAGATAAAAACAAGGATTGATTCCCCTTTATAATGGAGTGATAAAGAGGATTCTGGACTATTTTTCTCTTAAGAATTAGGAGCTTAATCCTTGCACTGTCTTTTACATTCAGTTTCTTTTTACACTTTACATAATGAGTGATAAATTAAGTCAAAATCAGCCATGTCAAATTTCTCCTCTTCCTCATAATATCTACTGAAGTTTTCATAATATCCTCATCCAGTAGGTATCTTGTGCCAGGCAGAAGTTATTCTGAAAGTTTCAAGGCAATTCAGAAAACAGGGCAGTTATTTGAGACCCACTTAGTCCCACAGCCTCAAATTGTTTCAGAATTTTAACACTTTTTTTTCCTATTATCTGACATGTTTACCAGGTGAATATTGATTTTTGAGGAAAAATTTGCTGTTGTAAGTTTCTTAAACATTGCTATTGAAAGGCAGTAAAAGAAAGGGCTAGTGTGATGAATAACCCAGTAGGTTAATACAATTATAAGTATACTTGGAATGTTGGATTTTATTTAACACATATCTATTTCCTTTTCTTTCCTTTTGCGTGCTTTCAAAGGATATCTCTTTCTCTTTCCTTTGCTGCCAAAACCATAGAGATAAAGGCATGAATTTCACTTAAAAATAGAATGTTTCTTATTTGAGTTCTTACTTGTTTCTTAGAGCAGTTTGTTGCTTATCAGTTCCAAATAATTTTTGTAAACCATCAAGGTCTGCTTCAGAAGAAAGAGATCTGCAGAAAATTCATTTAGTACCCTACTCTGCTCTTTTAAATTTTATTTTTAGTCAATACAGACAAGCTTAAATGTTAGTAGGGAGTCATGATTAGAAAGCACAGCAGAGCTAGACAAAGCTGCAGTAATGACTGAAAGCTTATCACAGCATGGTAACAGCGTTTTGGGGTATTCCTGTTGCAAACAACAGTATTTTTCATAGAGTCTTGTTGAGTTGACATAAAATCCAGACCCTATTTTACTGGAATTACTGTTGTTTAGTTATTTTTTAACCTGCTCTCTGTTGGGCAGTGCTGCTGATCTTTCTCTTCACATTGCCTCCCTTTTCCTCATTTACTCACAAGAGCTGTGCCAGAGGGTATAACTTTTTCCTTGAAAACACACCTCTCACCACTACAACCTTTTTGGGCCTGTAATATTGATTCATTCAGTCCTTCATCATATGCAATGACTACTAGAGCCATTCCAGTTATTATTATTGACGTCTCTCTTTTCTCCAATCCAGCCCAAAGGCAAAAACTAATCTCCCTGTTTTATGCTAACTGATATCTTATCCTACATGAAATTATCTTTTTCTCTCTGATGATTTCCACATCAGATTAATACCCTTTCTCTTCACCCTCCAGGCTGTATGCTGCATTTCTCCTTTGGTTTATCATAGTTTTAATTTCCTTTTACTTCTCCTTTAAACTCTCATGCTCTGCCAACTTCTCCTACTTCATGGCATGCTCCTATCTTCCTCCCAGCTTTACTTTATGTGCCATGCTCTTCCTTTCTCCTTTTCTCAGAACATTTTCAAAGCCAAACAATAGTGCTCTGCTCCCTCAAGTCTCCAGGATTCAATGCTTGCTGCTAGTTTTCTAGTGTTTGCTGTAGTGTTATATCCTTCTGGTTTGATAGCCCAGTGTATTATTACAATTGCATTCGGAACAAAGACAAATGTGTCACAAATATAAATCGCTCAAGTGTGATTGTTGGAAAATGTCTCCTCGCCTACACCCCAGTCAGAGCACAGCCCTGTGAGCTGTCAAAAGGCTGTTTCTAATTTAAACTGTGAGTTGCCCAAGGCAGGGAAAGCAGCTCTATCTGTTCATAAAGTCAGAACCACACTTGCTTTTCCTCCTCGATTATTTATAGCACTTTTAAGGAAAAATCACTGTCTCTGTAGCTGAAGGAAAAGTGATACTTTTGTGTTTTGAATTGATGTGAGATGAATTGTCTTTGCAGAACCTACTCTTCCCAAACCAGCCTCTGCAGCCCAACAGCAGATATTCCGTGTCACCGACTGGGGACCTCACCATTACCAACATCCAGAGGTCTGATGCAGGCTACTACATTTGTCAAGCGCTGACGGTTGCTGGAAGCATTTTAGCAAAGGCTCAGCTGGAGGTTACTGATGGTGAGCTGTTAGAAATTCCTATTTTTTTTTTTCCCTGTCAAAAGTACTTTAAAAGCAGTGTAAATAAAGGCACATGAGATCACATAAATCATACAAGTAAATGGACAGTTTTCTGTGGGAAATAAAGTGAGAAAAGATCTCCGTATTTGTCTGTGGGGTAAAAAAAGGCATCAAAGTCTAGTTTGTCTCTTGCTTGCTTTCTGGAGGTTTGTTAACAATGGACAAAAGGGACAAACCAGCACAGAATAGGTTTGGTGAGAAATGAAGCTGCTTGGTTTGCTAGAGCTAAGATAGGACTGCAAAAAAAATAAAAGAAATTATGGAGAATGGATAGGTTTGTGATTAAAGCAGTGAACTGGGGTGCAGAAAAATGCATCTCCATTCCCACCAGTCTTCAGTCCTATCTTAGACAAGTAGGGGGAGATGTGTCCTTAGCTCAATTAAAGTGACACAGTTGCTCTGAAGGCGGTGGAGTACTGTAGGTTTAGAATGCCTACAACATGTAGCCCTTCAGTCCCTCCATGAATAAGGCACCTGCCTCAGAGCTGTGTTCTGAGAATGTCTCAGTAGGGGTAGGTGTGAAAAAAGTCATGAAAATCCATAGGTAGAGAAGAGTTTTCAGGAAAGGAAAAGAAGTACATGGTCTCTGTTGATGGTAGAGAAGAGTTTTCAGGAAAGGAAAAGAAGTACATGGTCTCTGTTGATGCTTTTCACTTCAAATTTCTGGGTTTGAAATTCATCCTGCCTTGAGGTTTCCCATCTGCAAGCATGAATCCTTTTCATATGTCAGGAATCCTGTTGATATCCCTCTTCATCCTGTTGTGGATAGAAGGCAGTTTGCATCCTTTAATGTTGGTGAAGGAAACAAGAGAATCCCTCTTATACTCAGAGACAGTGGCATTCCCCAGCATCATTATTCCTTATCTTAACTGACACATTAAATATCTCCTGACAGACTTTGATGAATTTTTGCCATTAAAACTGTTGTTATATGCAGAGGTCTACTTTTACTATTCCCTTAGAGACCTGCCTGCACCATGAAAGTTTGAAAAGATGTCTAATTTTGAATAATCTGCCTTTTCACAAGAGCATATTCATCACAAGTGACAGGTAGAGAGGTTCAGACTCGTGTTATAGAGGTTTGAGCATTAATTTGATGCCTTTTCTTTGTTTTCCAAAAGCTGCCTATATTTTTATGACGAGGGGAAATAGTTTCTGCCTTATCTTTGCATCTCTTCAAGCACATTGCTTTTCTGTAGGTTCTGCAGACTAAAGTCTTGGTTTTACTTTGCAATCTCTTTAAGTCCTTTCTCTCATGGTGTATGACAAAATGATGCATTTTTCATTCAATTCAAATTTAAATGTAGATTAAAAGGTCATTTAAAAGAAAGGGAAAGGCAATATTTTTTAATATCTGTCCATAATGCTGCCTGATTCAGGGCCATGACTGTGATTGGAATAAATAGAACACACAAACATTGGCTGGGAGGACATTGAGCTGTTAAATGGTCACACCTGCTGATGCTGCACAGATTTACAGCAACAGGCGCTGAGTGGATCAAATCAGGTTCAAGGATGCTGGTGATGAGAAATTCTTCCTTTTGACAGCCAAGGGCTTTGGTCCACCTTTATCTATTTCTTGTGCAGGGAAAAAAATAAATCCTAATTGTTCTCTTTGGAGTTTTCATTGGTTTGTTTAGCAAGCCAAGGGAAAGTGTCCCTGCTGACATGCAAGCTCATCTCTGGTTAATTCTGATTAAAGGCAGTGTGCATTCCACACACCTTGAGAGAGCATTAGCTGGTGGCTCTGCTGCTCAAGGAGTGCAGGGCCTGTCTTCCTCAAATGCTTTCCAGAAACCACTGTCAGCATGATCATTATGAAATAAAGATTGCTTTATAGAAATACCATTTCAACCCAGAGTCAAAGGGCAGGTGAGGTCAGAAGAAAAGTGCCAAAACAACATTTTGGAGCTGAGATTATGTGAATAAATGCACCACTAGATCACAGATATTTTTTTAATTGCTTTAAGTTAGGAAGTTAACCATAAATGTTGAAATAATCTGTTTTGGTTGATGCTGAGCAGAAATTATGGGAGCTAATGACTTTTATCAGTAGGGAAATCTAATTTAATAGTTTTAAGAATATAATAAAAGATAAACGCTGTGAGTGCTAGCTATATGCTTAAGCATCAGTGTTCTAGTTTTTTGGCTGGTGATTTCCGTTTTACTTCCTAGCCCAGAATTTTTCTGTTTGGTTAATGATTTAATAATAGTGGCGAGCCATCTTTTTCATTTTGAACACATTTTTGTTTGATCCAGAGTAATTTAGATCCAATTGAAGTTCCAATACAGAATGAAAACATGTCATGTGCAGAAAAACAAGTGCTTAATTATACCATATATAGCAGTGTTTCAGTTGTTACATTTTTGCACTTACAAGTCTTTACTGGAAATATTTTTAACTCAAGTGTTCACATGAGAAGAGATTACTAGCTGTGATGAAATGTGCTGAGTTGAGTGATAATTTTGCTGATTATGGACTGTGCTAAGAGCCTTCAGCGTATTTGAAATTCAAATCTTGTATTTTCTTGAAAGGCTATCATGTAATTCACTGTCTAACACACATCTGGAAAGGCAAAATCATTTTAAAAATTGAAGAATCTTAGCAATCCTTTCAAACCCAAGAAATGAATATGCAGCTCACAATCTTAAAATGACAGATCATGTAAATAAACCAAGTGCTTCCATCTTTGTATATGCTCAACATAAAAGGAATAGTTTCCAATTGGTATTGTGTTAGTATTTGTCAATCATGCACAGAGTATTTTGGAGAAGATCTTAATTTCTCCTCGGTAATTATTAAAATTTATTAATAAATGTTTCACAGTTTGCTTGTCTATAAATCTGACCACCATGACTCTTAGCCCTCATCCAAAGTATATTACATGTGACAGTTTCAAACAGGAGAAACTCAGAACAACTTCACAGCTTCCTGTGAAGCTCGTCTGTGAAAAAAAGGACAGATTGGTCCAGAAAAAAAGGAGGAATTGGTCTCTGCTTTTCCACCTTTCAGAGAGAGCCCTGCCCTATCATGAGTGTTCATCATGTAAATTTCCTTACTTTTGTCTGATTTTACCCATTATTTCATCAGGAACTTTTTTTTTTTAATTTTGATTTTGGAAGTGCCAAAGTAAAGACCTCATTTTTTCTTTCCCTTCTAATTTCCATTGTAACTTGATTACATATCCCCCAAATTTAAATATGGTTTCAGTTGATCCAAACTGCATTTGTAGTGAATAAAGTGCTCATGAACGAATATAGTTTGTTCTTTTCCTAAAATCTCTTAAAAAATTAAGATTCATTTTAACATTAAAGGAATCTGTTAATTTTTCAGTTACCAGAATATGCAGATGTATGGATATTGGCAAATAGTTTCAAAACCATTTTTAAAATTAGAGTAATTTTGAAATCACCTTCTGTTTTACCGTGGAAATATGTGGGCACACAAAATGTTTTTGTGAACAGATACACAAGTTTCCAGCTAGGAGAAAACTATGTAAATGAAAAGAAACAAAGTAATTAAAATGTTTTAAAAGCAACTAACAATCCCCACACCATTTTGTGGCTATTTTTCACTAGCCCTCTGTTCTTTATAATGCTTCTGATACATATATAATTTTAAACTCTAACCAAGTTTTGGATCCTTACTAATGAGGACCTGAGTGGTAGGAATGCAAGCACACACGTTCTAGAGAAGATTTACAAGTCATAGTTGTGAAGACAATACAGCTGTTCACAGATCAGTGGAAACTCTAAGTGTTCATTTAACCTTTAGCCTTAGTGTCATGGAAACCTGTAGTGGTCTTTCACCCATAACACCCTTGAAAATGAAGATTCCTTCTGGCCAGGAGGCTTTCAATTACACTATTGATCAGAGCTATTTAAAGGATTATGAGCTCCTCATTTGGGCTGTAAAAAAAATCTAATTACACGCCGAAGAACAATATCTGTAATGCAGTGGGTTTTGAAAATACCAACATTGCTGCACATTTGAAAGATACTTAGATGAAGCACATAATTGCAGCAGAATAGCTAGCAACTTAAATAGTTATTCCTGAATTTTTAGCTACTTAGAATACTGGGATTTGCTGGTTTACGTTAAATCTAAAGGATAATTTACACAGCTAAGTTTTAATTTGAATATACTCACGCTGCAGCTACCCTGATAGTATGTGTGAGCTGAGATCAGTTTTTATTTCACCAAATGGCTGAACTATGTAGTCATAAGGAATCTTAATGAGATTAAACATCTTGTATCAAGGTGAAAATGCATTGCATTTTTCTTGCTATATAGCATTTCCTGTCCTATCTCTTAAGTTCAGTGGGTGATATTTCAGAATTTCCAAAACAGCTTTCACATCCTGGTGTTCAGGAGTAATCTACATTGGCTTTCTATTTTCGGTTTCAAATTCAATGAATGTGATGAGCTCACACTCCAAGGTGTGATTCTGACAATATTAATGATTCTGATCTTTGTGAATCTTGTTAACAACAAAAGGTAGGTAGTATTTTTGCAACATTAAAATTTCAGAAGCCATACTCTTAGGCATAAAATGTGCCACTAACATATCCCTGATATGTTTTATTTATTAAATAGTATGATGAAAGCACTTTGGATCTGTTGAAGGTTCCAGAGGTTTGCATCTCAAACAGTTCAAATACAACACAAGCCATATTGGTTCATAATAGTTTGTTTTCACTTCATTGTTAGAATCAAGTGCTGTGTATGGATTATAATAAACAGATTCTCAGCTAGAATAAATGATTAAAACTCAGTTGACATCAGCAGAGGCAGGCTATCTTGCACTAGTTTAGAAGTTAATCCTGCCTGCTATAATATTTAATACCAGTCACACAATTGTTCAGTTGTTCAAAATTTAAAACAGCAGCAGTATGGCTAGTAAATATATAAATGTACATTAAAAGAAAAAATTCTCATTTTTGTTATACTAACTTTTTGCAGCAGTCCTAGCCTTGTATATATTCAAGTATTTCCCATTCAATTTGTATAAACACATTCTTTAGACACAAAAGTTATATTTTGTTAACAGATGGCTCAGAAAAAAGGTTCAACAACAGAATTATTTGGGATAAAATGATCTTTCAGAAAAATGAACATGAGCATTTTACCTCATCTTCAAGACATCCCACTGGTCATGGAATGAGGATTATACACAGCCGTGCACTCTCACTGGTTGCAGGGTCCTTTATTCAGGATTGCAAGCATGCAGATGTAAATTATCAGGGAAAAAAAATAGGAGTCCATGGCTTTAAAAGGTGATGAAATTATTTGATAAGTAAGCTGTTAAATGGTGTGATTGAGTTTGAGCTTTTCTCTGCTGGAAAGAGTATTTCCATCATTTAGATCACTCAGATTATGAAAATTTTTTGTATAACTGTTAGATACTTTTGCTGGTGAAAAATTGCAAGTAGAGTAGGAATGGGGGATGTGATTGGTTAGAATAGCTGTAGTGTTTCACTTTTAACTCAACAGATTTTCTATTTTAGACCATAAATTGGGTAAGCAGTTAAACACATTTTGATGTGACATCAAAGGTGTGTTTCAAGTGCTTTCCCAAATTGGAAGAAAAGAGTGATGTACTTCAATTCTTCTCTGAATCAAGGTCTGAATTTTCATCCTATGTTAACCAAATGATCCTGATGATCTTTGCTAACACATATTTTTCTATCTACATGTTACCTTGCAGTGGTGAAATAAAACTCTTACTGAAACGCTTTTCAAATATGCCAACTAATTGATAACGTCTATCTATGGCTCCTCCAAAAATAATGTTTCTAGCCTCTTAGAGGCTGACTTCAAGCAGCTTCTTAAAACTTGTCGTGCATGGTGAAATGATGCCTTGGAAGGCTGACCTGAAACAGAGACTGGACAGAGCTAGAGAATAAAGTTGGTATTTATTGAAAGGCCTTTAGGATACACCTTGGGCAGGACAGGAGCCTGAGCAAGGCTGCACCCAGGATGGAACAAGAATAGTCACAAAAAAATGGTCATGAGATCTTACATTTTTATAAGTTTTGGTCCATTTGCATATTGGGGTTTAATTGTCCAATTACAGCTTCAGGTTGCAAGGTCTCATCCTTCTTGTTCCTCCCTTCAGTCCACCATTGTTTGTGCTGTTGGGTCTGAAAGCTGTCCTTGGTCTTCAGCAGGAAAAGGATTTGTTTTGTCTACATACTCTGTGAAGAGCTTACTGGCACTTAATATGAGGCTCAGAACTACATCCCTAGGCAGCATGGAATCTGCAAATATGAAAGCTAAAGCTTAAGGCATCAGAATAGGGCTCACAGCAGCAGCAGAGGATGGTTAAAGGTGTGGGTGCCAATACCTGTGCCACTGTTTCAGTCTTGACAGATCGGCCTCCGCCCATCATCCTCCAGGGCCCTGTCAACCAGACTCTGGCAGTGGATGGCACAGCTCTGCTCAAGTGCAAGGCCACGGGCGACCCCCTCCCTGTCATCAGCTGGCTCAAGGAAGGGTTCACCTTCCTGGGCAGGGACCCTCGGACGTCCATCCAGGACCAGGGCACGCTGCAGATCAAAGCCCTGCGGGTGAGTAACGGCGGCGCAACGAGCACGGCGGGTTCCGCATGGCCAGGCTGGAGCTCTTGGTGGGTGCCTCAGGCAACTCTGCCACCTTCCTGTTGTCTTCAAAATTAACTTGTCTGTTCTACTATGCAGTTCTCACCAAGTCATTATCCACTCTTTGTGTAGGGGAGAGAAGAGCAAAATTGGGTTCAGATATTTCTATGAGAATTCCCTAAAAACAGAATTGGTGTTTATAATTGCGTGTATGTTGCATCTCCCCCAGGATCTGGGGGTAGATAGAAATATAAAAGACCACTCCTTCCTTACCTTTTTCATTAGTCTTACCCTGAAGCCATTGGCCTCTCTGTCAAAGCTTAGAGCAGTTCCTTGGCAACACCTGACCATAATTTTCCAAGTGCTTGTGCTAGCACGTGATCTGGAGCTCATCAGGGTTTTACCATGCACTTTCTCCACCAACAACTCGTCAGTCCCGAGATGGCTGATTTATTCCAGTGTTCTGCTTCCTGGAAATGTTCCACCAGGATGCAAATGGGAAAAGACAACTAATACTGTAGCTATACATGCAGTCATATGCAGAGAGATTTCTATTAAAAATTAAATGCCTATTGTAATATTTACATTTTTACACATGAACTAGTACAATATTCTATAGTACTTCAAATAGGATAATGTCATAAGTTTTTGATAAATATCACATCACTAATCTCTTTTTTGGCTTTTAATTTTATCCCTGTTCAAAGATAAACATTTGTTTGTGTGTGTTTGGACAAGCAAGCATATGGAAAAAACTGTAAGTTAAATGTACTTATTTGTCAAGAACTTGAAGATAATTTCAGAAACCATTTAATTTAGTCAGCAGAAATGTCTGCACTTAATTTTCCCATCCAAAAAAATGTCAGTGAACATAGTATTAATGACAAGAAATAAAGAGCAGTTTTATTCTCCGATACTGTCTCATCAGTGATCATAGATGAATTGTGAACTTCCTTGGAACAAAATAGAATTTATTAAAAAATTTATGCTAGCTTGCCTTGAGTAAACAATTTGTCGTTGCTCCCTGGGCTGAAGGCAGGTTTAGGCCATGAAGGTTAATGCATTTTTCCTGTAGAGATGGATTAAAGAGTGCGCTTGAATAGTCAAGATTCCCCAGTAGTGTTAGAAAGCAGCAATTAAAGGTGGAAGCTTAGTGATTTCAAACAAACTTTCAGGCATTGATGATGGGCTTCTGTGGAGTGTCCACGAGGCAGAAGCTCTTGGGATACCTGTCTGCATGCTGCTATGCAAACAATGAAATTGGTTCTGAATCGTGCCAGTGCATTAATCTCACTGTTAGAGGCTGTGTCTGTAAACTAAAGGAAAATAAAATTGCTTGCAAGAGGAGACGAAAACAGTATTAGTAGTGAGTGTGGTTCTGAAAGACATGAGGCTTTTATTGATCCTTAAGTGGCTCATTCACTAGTAGCCAATTTTCCTTAAAGGTTCAGAAAGGCATTTTTTAGAAACGCCTCTCTAGCAGTAATGTGCACTGTTTGTTTGACTCAGATTTAAGAACAAAAACTGCACAGAACCATAAACACAATTTTTCTCCTGTGCCTTGCAAATTTTATGAGTTAAACATGGATTTAAATGAGGAATGTTTAACTTATCTCTCAGGTCTACCTAAACAAGGACTAGCACCACTTCTTAAAGAAAAAAAGGGCCATAAAAATGTCCAAATATGTTTACATCCCCAAGTTTAAAATAAATTAATAATTGCCACTCACACTCCTCAGCCTGCTGGCTGAGGGTAGATTTAGATTAGATATCAAAAAGAAATCTTCCCTGTGAGGGTGGTGAGGCACTGGAACAGGTTTCCCAGAGAATTTGTAGATTCCCCATGCCTGTTCAAGGCCAGGTTGGATGGGACTTTGAGAAACCTGGTTTAGTTGGGTGGAACTTTGAGCAACCATGGTGAGGGGGTTGGAATGAGAGGATCCTCAACATCCCTTCCAACACAAACCATTCTCTGATTCTTTTCTGCTGTATCTGTTACAGCACAATCAAATGATTCATGAGCCTGCAACAGTCACATGGGTCACAGTCATAACGTGAACATAGAGGTTTTTCTGATCAGCCAATCTCTCAGTTGCCCTGAGGAAGACAACTGAAAACTCACTTATGTCAGTCATTCAATACCCTTCAGACAGGTCAACACTGATGGAAAATTCCCTTCTGCTGTAGAAAGGTACCACACCAGGATTAGACACCTGCATTAACTAAGGAACAAAACTTTATTTTATTGAATAGTAAAGATTTTTCTATTCACCTCCCCTGTTTTTTTTTTTTCATAACACACAAAAAAAAGTATAAATAATTGAATTACCAACACACTAAATCTGTATCTAATCCATCCACAACCTGGAAGTTAGATAATTTGCCATAGCTTGCAAGAAGCAGTGTACTTTCAGCTTGCTTTGTGTGTTTTTTGCCTTCTGCAAGTTACTCTGTTATGTACACCAAATACCTCATTGAGTATGCCGTGCACCATCTGTCACAGTAGTACACAAATGAAGTTGAGAACCATAGCCTTGAGAAATATTCCCCATTATCACCTAATGAAGAATTATGTATTTAATAAAATCTCAGAGGAAGCAAAATAAAACCCTGCTTCAGAATGCTACAAGGCTCTCTCCTCTGGAAAATCTCTCCTTTCAAGAGTCTTTCTCATTTCAGCATCACCACTGCTATATTTTGAGTCTTTGAGCCATTGTCAGAGGGGTTTTCATTATTGCTTGTATTTCACACAAATAACCATCTCCTGAAATGCAAGTTATGCTCATTCAGAAAATTGGGTTGGCATTAATGAGTTGCTTCTTCCCCTATGAATGGTACACTGCAGTCTCAATGTATCTGAAGGAAAATAGCAACACAATTCATACATGACAAAGCTAAAAATCAATTAAAGTCTATACGTACAAGTAACCTTTTTGCCTTGACATTCTTCTTGAACAGTGACATATAGGCACGTATGCTACAGTGCCAATCCACATTTAACAGAAAACCCATTACAGTTCCTTAAAGCTTCTTGGATGCAGTTCTCTTTCCATCAAGTCATGTGATTGTGAATAAAAGTCTTCCTAATCACTAGTCAGCACTCTGCCTTTTCTGCTTCTACCTGCAGATATACCATGCTTTATGTATCATGGAAGGAAAGCCCCTCCGTATAATTTGTGCTTTGTAAAGTTACCATTTTCCATCCATCCCTATAGTCTTCTCTAGTTCCTAACTCAGAAATCTTTATTTAAAATTTAAATAGGAAAACCCTTGCAAATTTGCTAGCAAGACAGTTTATACAGCAATGAGATTAACACTGGCAATCTAATTCAAAGCAGTTTCCCCAAATAAATTTAAAATATTTGAACTGACAAGGGAATCACAGTAATTTTATACAAATTCAGGGGTTTTTTGCTACCAAAGGGCCTTGCAAGCCTGAAATAAAATCCCCTGTGAAACAGAAGAAGGGTAAGCATGGTGTAGGATCTAATTTAATGCTGCTCTTTGGAAGTTGCTTGAAGGACTGTCTGTGGAGAGAGAACCACTGTTAAGTTGCAGCAGCATTTGTATGTGGGGTGTATAGAAATTACTTAATTACTTCATAAGAGTCCAAGGTGATGTAATATCCTTCCTGGCACTGGAAACAGGACCTCTGGGTCCTCATGGGATAATGAATGCTGAGATTTTACCCTTTAAGAGATTAATTATTGTTATATTGCTACCTGATTTCACCTGCATTTGTTTTAACCAATGCAAACATAAACACTGTCAAAAACATCCATTCTGGAGCATTTACAGTACTGGTACCATTAACAATATGAAAATTAGAATTAGTAAAGTATTATAAGCAGATAATCTTATTACAGTTCTCTAAAGGCAAGCCACCATTAAATGATTGTTTCAAAATGTTTGGTGCCTTCTAGTCTGGTGTAAAATGTAGGCTAAGTCCTTCTTAGCAAGCAATGTTTAGGAAAAGAAAATAAGAATAAACTCAGCTGATTCTAAAAGGTTGTTAAAGCTGCCCTTGTGCCCCTTTTATGTCCAGCTGTCTGATACTGGGACTTACACTTGCGTTGCCACAAGTTCCAGTGGCGAGACATCCTGGAGTGCCGTGCTGGAGGTGACAGGTAAGCAATGCCCAGGGGTGTGGGCACATGAGGAAGGTGTGGGCCATGGGATGGCACTCTGAGTCACATCATCTCTTCTAGAACTTCTGGGCTTGACATGGAGAAGTTTTGAGTGAGAAGGTTGTGTTCCTTCACACAGCTTGCATTTCATTGCTGTTGTCTTATAATGCCCATTGACATTGCAACAGTTTTCATGTTTATGTCCAGTGACTGCAGTATGATTTAATTCTTCTAACAGGAGTATTAATAAAATGGGAATTTATCCAGTTATTGGCTCAGGCAAAAAAAGTCCAAAGTGCTCTCTGTGAGTACTGCATTCAATTTGGATACAGGAACTTTCTCAGCAATAAAGTTGTTCGTATTTTATGTACATTTCAGCAAGCTGGGCATTTTTGTTATTCTTTCTTTAATATACTTATGTATACGCTTTTGAGTTTTCCATTTTTTTGTCTTTCGTTATGTACTTAATGATATCTCTTCATCCAAAAGCACGTGGTAGTAATGCAATTGTTGACTTAGTTCTTTGTAGATTAGGAACATCCGCTGTGCTGACTTTGCAGATGTTTGCCATGTTTTTCATTTTAATCTTCTGCTTTGATCAAATTATATAACCAAGGATAAAAAGTAATCCTTTTGTATTTGTCCTTCACAGAATCTGGTGGAGCAACAGTCAGTAAAAATTATGATATAAATGACCTCCCTGGGCCACCATCCAAACCTCAGGTCACTGATGTCACTAAGAACAGTGTCACCCTGTCCTGGCAGCCAGGGACCCCTGGAAGCCTACCAGCTAGTGCATATATCATTGAAGCTTTTAGGTATGTGAATTATACCACTTTTAAGCTTCTTTCTTTCTAATTTTGCTTAAAACCTGGTACCAGGGTTTTGTGGTGTTCTTTTGGACTTTACACATATCATTAGAAGCTCATTAAATGACTCAGCTCCATAGAAGGCGTTGATTCATATTCTTTACATTGATTTTTTTTGTAATTTATCACTTTTTCCTAAGTGTTTAATTGGAGGACATGTCACTATTTCTTCAGGTCAACAGGAATATAACAGAACAATGCAGTAATTATTTGTCACCTTTCCCTTAACATTGGTGATATGTGAGAGCCTCCTGTGGGAATGCTGCAGGTTCTTGGCTATCATAGTACAGATAAAATGGAAACAAATGGGTAATCCTGAACTCTCTCTGCAAACTTTGATTCCTGCTCTTGTTAAAGCAGTACCTGTTAAGGTGTCAAAGTGTTTTAAATTTCTATTTTCTAGTGTTTTAGATAGATGAAAACTTCTAACCGAAAAGACCAGAATTGATAATTTAGGATTTTGTCCTGCAGCCTGAGGCTGTAAGGAGTCCAGGTGATCCCCTACACAGAGCAGCAGTTACTGTGTGGTACAAAAGAACTCCTGGGCTCCAATCCAACAAGTTTTTTTGAGCATGGGCCATACTCTGACATGTATGTCTACAACACATCGCAAATTAAAAATCCGCACCTCCTTAAATGTGTTTGTTAATCCAGATATTAAAAAGTTACAAATACTTCAGTTGATCTCTAAGTTAAAATTCATGCAAGAATTTTTCATAATCATATGCATGCAAATTTTATCTCAAATGTTATGTATGTAAAGAACAGTATGGTATTGCAGTTTGTTGGTTTTGTTCTAGAACTTACTCTTTATACATTGTATGAATGAAGCAATTCAAGCAGCATAAACCTTGTAGCTTTCCATTTCCTTTTTCCTTTTCACATATTTATAGAGTTTTTTTTCAATGCTATATAACAAAGCATAGTAAAATAAAATTTTCTCTTTAAACTTTTCTGATGTTTCACCTGAGATAGGCTTTAATGGATAACTTTTTAAAAGCCAGACATTTTCATTAAAAGCTGTTTTAACAATCACATTTGAAATCTTTTCATATGGTGGATTGGAATCTAGTTATAATAATGTTGAATTGAAAATGTAGTGACAGAAAAAATATTAATGTAATTTCCTCCATTTCAAAGCATGTTTTCAAAATTGTTTTTTAACTTTGAGTGTGAATTTAGTTCAAGGAGAATACTTTTCTTCTAATGACAGTTTATTGCCATAGTTTACTTAGTGGTATAGAAAATTATTTTTTCAAGAGAACTTTCCTTTCTAAGGTTTTTGTTCAAGAGTAGCCTGTTTATCATTCAAATTCACTTTACAACTTTCTAGCCTTTCCTTTTGCAGGTAATTTAGAGAAATGGCAAAAAGTTTTACTTTTTTTGCAAAGAGAAATACTTTTGACAGCTGCATGATGATTTTTAGCCCATCTCGATGCGCTAACTGAAACAAATATTTTTAATTTCACCCCACTTTTACTGCTTCTTTCTACACTTAGAGTCGATCCAGGGTTATGAAACAGGTCCTTTCACGTCTTTATTTTTTCCCTTGTATTAGTTTCTAATCTTCCACACTGTTGTCGTTGCAGTCAGTCTGTGAGCAACAGCTGGCAGACAGTGGCCAACCACGTGAAGAGCACCCTGTTCACCGTGCGAGGGCTGCGCCCCAACACCATCTACCTGTTCATGGTCAGAGCCATCAACTCGCAGGGCCTGAGCGACCCCAGCCCCATGTCAGACCCTGTCCGGACCCAGGGTAAGGGCCGAGGCTTATGTGCCTGAGCTAAAATGAAAGAAGGAACTGTGGGTTGACTGTTAGGTCAGTCTTGGCCGTCTGGCTTTAGCACGCTCACTGAAGGAATCATGATTTCAGCTTGACTGATAAAGATTAAAGTAGTCCAATGTTTGCTGCATCAGTCTGGGGCTTAGGAGAGAAAGGTTATGTCCTTAATCCTTTGTACAGTGTAGACCTCTTGGTTTGCAGTTCACTTAAACTTGATTTTCCCCTGGTTTCTACTGAAAGTAATGTGAGTTACCCAAGCTTTTCTGAAAAGCACCCTCCTCTCCTCAGTATCTTTCCTCTCCATGTTCGTTATTCCTCTCCGTTAGTAGGAATATACTATGATAACAACTGTTTATAACAGGCAAGACACCATGTTTAGAATTGGTTTTAATCAAAAGAAATGCACAACACGTTGATTAATCTGAGCCAACATTTAGGCACAGAATTCATGTAAATTAGGGCATCTGCATGCTAAGAACATATAGAAGTTATACTGAGAAAGGTATGGGCTTTCTATTTATATACCTACATTTCTGAATTCTTTGTATTAGTCCATTGCATAAACCAAGAGAGGAGACCGAAGTGAAATCCCTGGTTTGTAGGGTGGTGATAGGATTGGTAGCTGTGATCCTCCATTGCTACTGGATCAGCTGCTGAAGTCTGTTCACTTTGCACAGAGCTCTAACTGAATATAACTACCAAAACAGATTTCCCTTCACAGCATGGATTTTTTTTTTTCTCTGACAAGACATTGTTTGAATACTTAATTCAAGAGTGTAGTTCAGTGTTAAACATGTCATAATACAGAAATTCATAATTCTTTGGAATCATAATTTTTTGAATCTAAAGTAATAGCTCCTGTCACAGTTAAAATTAAATCCTCTGTCTCTGTTTACTGTTATTCAGAGACTTCTGTCTCTGAAGATCTGAAGGTGCCTGTGGGAGAGCATATCCTGAGTCAGTCTCCAGCATGTGTGTTGTAAATTGTTTGGGTCCTTTGCTGGATGGAAAGAGATAAACAAGAGTAAAGTGGTATTTTTTTATCAAATAACCATCCAGCCTCCCTCATCCCAGCCTAGACCTGAATAAATCTGTTCTGAATAGTTATACCCTCAAAATAGTAATTATGGCTGGAAGAGGAAAAACAGAGCTGCCTTCTCAAAAGCTGGAGGAGTGAGTTGTGCAGGGATTTCATGGCCTGACTATCCATAGAATATCACAAGTTTCCTTCTTTCTTATTTTCCCATTATTATAGGGTGACTCACGCTTTTCATTGCAACAGCTTTTTAGTCTGCATAACTTATCACCTAACTAAAAAAAATAACAACTTTGTTTGGCATTTGAGTGTCAAGTATAGACTTTTTATCTGACATACTGACAAGCAATTTGATTTCAGTAAAAACATGTCTTTTAATTAGCTACAGCATGTGTTGCAGCTTCCATTTCCAGAAGCTGTTTAGCAGTCAAGCACACTGAGACATGTACAGGATTTATAGCTTCTTTGCAAGCCTGCAGTTTAATAGAATTAAATCATAAAATCAATTGAAAATTAACATAATGTTTTGATGTGATTTCTAATTATGCCTGAATTCAATTCAGGCTCACAGAAGAAGCTGACACACGGTGGAAAGCCTATTCACAGTGGCCATGGAGAAATAACAAAGCAGCTATAGCAGTGCTATATAATAATAATTTGCAACAGGTGTCTGTGGTAGCTTTAATAACTCAACATATAATGTCCTGGTATTCAGTATAGCAAATACAAGTAATCAGATTTCATGTAAATTTTCACCAGTGAAACTGCAAGTAGATAATCAGGTGCTTTCAAAGGGTTTACCTTATATGACTTATGTGAAATAAGGACAGAGAAATCAGTAACTACTCTAAATGAAGGTGTTGATTTCTTGTTGGATTTTTAATAGATGAAACCATATACTAAAAAACTCTTTCATAAATATATATATATTCCTATCCCTGAAATCTAAATAATAACAAATAATAGTGCATTCACTGAAAGCTGATAAAAGAGGTGTTAGAGAAAATAACTAACCAATTTAATTGTGATCAGGATCTGTAACTTCTTGCACCGGTTTTGCTTGAGTCATGGTTCTATTATTCCAATATTCAATCATACCCTTAGAGATGGATGAACTGTTTTTCCACCAGGAGCCTCCTGGATATGTGAAAATGACATTACACTGGGAGCATCACACATGTTTTCAAGTGTACATACCAGAAAACTGAATTCCACATGTGCATCTTGGCATTCACTTCTTACTGTTATTACTCCATGTTATTCTGTTACTTCTGGACACATGTGCCATTAAAATGATGAAATGCTGTCCATACAAACTACTTTGTGGAAATGTCTTTTCCTCTGAGGGAATACACAGGAACTTTGTTGGCTGTACAACACAGCATAACTTAACCTAAAATGTAGCAATGGATAGCTGTAGGTTTATTGTAGCAATAATCATAGCTTTTTGTGGATAGAAGCATAAAGGATTATCCTCTAGACCATTCTGAGTTGCAGTTTTATTTTATAATATCTCTGTTTCTTGGCTGCTTCAAATAAACATAATTTGCTGGACAACTACCTTCACTGACACTCATATTTGGATTATATTCCCTTTGGAGATCCATGGAGCCATTTTAATTTGGATATCAATAGAACCCTGAGACAATATTTTTTATTGGTGACTCAGAACCCATAACAATCCAGAATTATGAATGTGAATTATTGATCATCAAAAACTACTTGCTTTCAAGATCTGGAGATTTATGATTAAGTTGCCATATTTAAAGGTTTAATTCTTAAGACAACTATTATTTCTTTTAAATAGCATTTAGGAGATAAAAAGATGCCTATAAATATGATGCCTCTTCCCATATCTAAGTACATGAGAAAACTCTTGTGTATGTATCTTTTTCATAAGGACATTGATCGAAAGGATGTTGATCCAAAAAATGAGGAGCTGTCTTTGACTTTTGAATCCTAAAGGAAAACCAAGCAGAATTCAGAGATGCCTGGACAGGCATGACCATAATTTATCAGTCCTTTTTTGAATATCTCTATAATCAGATTTTGACTAGAAGAAGCAATTCCCCCGCACACTTTGAAGGGCGCATAATCTTGAAGAGAAAATTTTTGTGGTAGATTGTTTTTGTTTGCCTTTTACTAGATGAGAATCAGTTTGGCTTCCTAAATTAAATCTTTTTTTTCCTCATGCTTGCACTAGATTTCATTAGCTATGTCTGTTAAGGGAAAATTTGCTTTGCAGGGGAAAATGCTATTTTTAGTATTTGGTTTCTTGTGTGCATGGCATGTGGGGAGAGGAAGCTTAGTGAAAGTTTGGAAACATATAATGACTTAATGTCATGTGTGCTCTAGCAAAATAAAAAAACACTGTTCATTTTCTTCAATTATACTAACCAATTTGGTTCCAGACATCTGTGCAGAATTATTATTATCTGAGTACTTTGGAACTAGTGAGCATTGCATCTCTCTCATCATTTACCAGAGCTGAGAAAACTTTGCCATCTAGTCAGAATACTCCTTTAAACCAATTTATATTTCATGATTTCCTAAGTGGCTAGAGGTGAATAGTTTGTTTGCATTATTTGATATATATTTGTGTTTCAACCTTTGTGCTATATTTTTTTTAAAAACAGTGCTATAAAGGACTTTCAAGTCAGATCATTAGGCTACTCAGTAAATTTTATTGATGCCGTATATAGCTTTTCTCATTAAAGTGGTGCTTTCATATGTGTGCCTGGCAGATATCAGCCCCCCAGCACAAGGTGTGGATCACAGGCAGGTCCAGAAGGAGCTGGGAGATGTCATTGTACGGCTGCACAATCCTGTTGTGCTGACACCCACGACAGTGCAAGTCACCTGGACGGTAAAGCTTCTGTTCTTGTTACCTTAACAGTACTTCCAGTCTGCATATTTTGCCTATTTATCCCTTCAGTGGATAACCTCCTGGTTTACCACCCAGAAAAGATCCAGTCTTGACCCCAATGTGAGTGCTCTGACAATCTAACATACAGCAGTGTGTGTGTGTGTGTGTGTATTCATACATATGTGTATATATATATATATATATATATATCAATGAAATAGTCATTTTTTCTTTCAAGTCAAGCAGGTTCAATGTCTTCAGTCTTCTGCTTGAAGCAAGTGAGCTGTCTAACTAGAAAAATGTTATAAAAATGAGTATGCTTGAAGGATAATTGATCTGTGGATTCATTACACTGCATGTCAGAAAATAATCAAAGTTAAATATCAACAAGAAATTGCTGTATGAAAAAGTACTTTCTGCTTCAAGTCATAGTGACCTCTGACAATACCCTATTATTTAGTGACCCGAAAATCAAAAATACCTTTCCTACAGAGCACTTGTAGTGAAGTCAGAAGCACATGGTGCTAGTGCCTGACACACTGTGTAGCATCTGGTTTTCCAGCACAAGCCTTACCCACAATGAGTGGATATCCTTTCATTAGAGAAGACCAGAGTCTCTTGGGCAGTGCTTAACAACATTTCTATTTGAGGGGTCAAACTACTGGGTAGAATTTCTAATATAGTGTTTGGCTTTCAAATTGTTCTGTTTCCCTTCCTGAGGCTTGATGGAAAGGATTTGCAAGATTAGGAGAGTATTCCCAGAGCACTGCACACCAGAAAAGAGTTGCTTTGCTCTTGGGGCATCTGCCCAGAGGAAGAAGAGCCACGAGTGGAACAGTGAGAGAAAAACTGGCCTGCACAAGATCAAAACAGTTGTATTCTATAGGATAAATTCTGCTAAGGGAGCATTCACAATGCTCGGGGTTTTTCTTCTACATGTCATATTGCTAAGAATTTAATGTGTGGCAGGGGATTACACAAGAGGAGATAAGAAATGTGGTGATAGATTGTGTATTATAAGGATTACTGTTGTTTTTGCACAACTCAGCCATTATTATGGGGGCTTATGCACCATCCTTGTTCTGACAGATTTCAGTGGTCAGGGTACAGATTAGAATAAATGGAGAAACCCACAAAATTGTCTTTCATGGAAGATTATTTAGAGTATGTGTCACTGCATTTTGCCATTAATGATGTCAGCATGCAGCTTGGCTTTCTTTAAATGCTGCATGTTTCAGCTACAATTCCTCCAGAACAAGCTGACTAATCTTTGTGGCAAACCTTTTTGCCCAAGCAGATGAATCAGTAGTAGAAATGTTGGATGTTAGCAGAGAGTAATTGTAAACCTGGATCACATCCATGTAGTGCTCCTTCAAGTCCTCTTTTGGGTGTGACACCTATCAAAAATACAGATTCATAGGCTAGCCCTTGCTTTAGCATATACTGCAAGAGGAATCTCCAATATAAACAGAATTCAGTTTTATACCATGTAACCAATGTCATTATATTAGATATATATATATGTATGTATGGATGTGCATTTGTGTGTGCCTATGTATCTGTGTGATATATATTCCTCTAAAAGAATTTCCTGGTGCCCCTACTGAGCAAGTGTTGAGTGAAGAAATGGTAAGGTAAAGACAAATTGTTGGAAATGCTATGGATAGCAGCTTATTGGGAAGATCCCTCAAAGCAGTGACCCTGTGCCACCTGACAAGCACACAGACCTCTGCAGAGGCATTTTGGAATTGCCCAGGGGAAGAAAGACACAAAGAAAGATCTCTGAAGCAGCTAATTGGAAACTATCCAGCCACCAGAACAAAACCAATTAATTAACCATAGTCTCTAGGAAAAAAAACCCACTCTATCCAGAGAATAAAGTCCACACTATTAACATAAAATGGATAGATAGAGTAGCTATCATACAAAAGGACAGAAGTGTCATGAGAGTCATAAGACTCTTTGTGTTGGCTTTATGCAGTTCAAAGGGTGAATGCCAAGGAATGTCCTTGGTTACTGACTTTCTGGCATCCTGACTCAGAGCAAATTAACACCACTTTCTTCCCTCCTCTGTGAGATTGTTTTGGTCTTGTTTTCTCTTTATTTCTTTCAAATTTGAATTTGAATTTTCGGAAATGATTCCCTGTGGCTGTGTTGCAATTTTAAAATATGCACATACATACACACACATATTTTGGAAAGAAGGTCAGGCTTACAATGGCAGTGTTAAAAAATAAGAAGAGGAATGTCAAAAGTTAGGTTTTCATAGCCACTTAAATTTATTCCTCTTGTGTATAGATATTAAAATATAGCTGTAATTATATGGTCACATAGAGGATCTCTTCTTCATGGAGCTATTAAACATTTCTTTTTATCTTCTTTATTCTCTGTGTGGTGCCAGGTCTTATTAAATTCATACCATTGAAACCTTGCATTGAATAAAAAATTATTATTTTGTCTCACATGCTTGCTTATCTGTCATGCTCTCAACTGTAACATTTGTATGCTTCACAAATAATACTGAATTTAACATCACAATGATAAAAATGTGTCATTATCCTAACTTTACACATAGAGAGGTGAGGTGCAGAGATAGTTATTGCTGATGAGACTTGTGGAGGCAGATATGCCCACTGTTATCAAATGGCTAATTTTAAGCCTTGGACATGATTTATTTTTACTTTTATTAAAACATTTCACATTGCAAGAGCATATTCTGTACTCCAAGAGCGTTTTCAGCTGACCTCAGCTATGGGTCAGCACTTCTAGCCTCAGTGGGCATTAAACTGAAAGTTTCATTAGTGACCAAATATGAAATGTTCCCCGGCATTATGAAGAAGCCCTGTGGCACAAGCAGGAATCAAAAATCAGTTCTTCAACATGGCAAAGAATTGCTGCTTTGAAGTCCTTACTGCCTTCTAGGAGGCCACCAGGCAGAAGGATAACTTATTTACCTCTGTTTTTTAATTTGATGTAGATTTTAAATGAATGTACTTCACTGCAATCTTCAAGGGTCATGTCCTTTAGACAGCCTTCCAGATTATTGTCCCCATTTGCCTTGTTCCTCTGGGACACATAACTGCTGGTGCAGTTTGAATTTCCAGAGACTCTTGTGAGTCCATGCCAGGGAGCTCAGCACAGAGGGCAAGCTACTCTGCCCAGCTGGAGAATTGCTGTGGGTATTGCTGTGGGAGAAGAGGATTTCTTAGGATATTTTGGGATAGAAATTTGCGTGCTACAGAGCATATTGCAAAATGTGTTTAGGGTGCAGATTAGCAGGTTTGCCTGAAAGGAGCTTGTATCTGCAGCATAAACTGCATTATGAGTTTCTTGCCATCATTTAAACAACCTGATAACCATTGAACCCATCTTGTGCTCAGCTGTGGCATGTGCAGGGAAAATTACTCTTCCTGCTCTGCAGAAATGGTTTTGTAGATGCCTCCTGCACCATAGACTCATCATAAAAGGGGGTGAGAAGGAAGACACAGGACCAGTTCTGCTTGTAGATCACATTAGGCCAGTGCTGAGCACCACCTACCCAGGAACTGCCCTCTCCTGCCTTTTAAGGAGCATGTTCTGCCGTGTCCTTTGAGGGAATAAATGTGTCTTTATATCAGCCACTGTTGCAGATCTTTTGAGTTGATATCACCTACTAGAAATACTCGCTGATGCCAGTATTCAACACAGAGAATTCCTGCAAGTGCTGAAATAATGCTGAATAATTTGTGTGAGGAAGTGGCAACCATTTACATTCTTTATCCTTTCATCAAGCCAGAGTGCATGTTTCTGCAGCTCTGCCTGTGCATGAATGTGTGCCAAACTTGGAGCTGCATATCTGAATTAATGTCTTTTAATGCTAAGCATATAAGGATATTTTTAGTAGTCTGCTCATGGCGTGACACATCATTACCACAGAAATGGAGAAAATTGTGCAGTCACTGTCACTTTGTATTATATATGACTGTGTGTGCAATTGTAGGTAGACATACACATATGTATGCACATGTGTGTATGTATATGTGAAATATACAAATATTTCTGCTTAATCCATGTAATTATCCAAGAGTAATTTTTTTATTAGTTTGAAAACTCTGAACAAAACAAAAACATCCACCTTTCTCAGTAAGTAAAGTGCCCTCTGAGTAGTTTCCCAGCATTTTGACCTTACAGAAGGCCCTGTTCATTCAGACTAGCTTTAATTGGGTATGAGAGATAGCTTTGTATCCTCTCCTTGATACTGAATGTGACTGGATGCTTATAGAAAACATTAAAAATGCATAATATTTTCTTTTGTCAGTACCCTCACACACTCTGAATGATGAAATCACTGCAATAATCTGATATTTGGGCAGATCATTCTGCCCTGCTGTAATCAAGCTACTAATTGAAAGCTCTGTGAAACTCAAGCAAGCCCCAAATCAAGCTAGTTTATAGTACCCATAAATGTGACAGTCTTGTGGTACTACTGCATTCTGCTTTCATATTCCTTCTGTTGTTTAGCCTTTCAAGTTAAGATCTTAGGAGTCTGGGAGGAAGAGATGTGTATGGACAATTTGTATGGAAGTAGATACAAAATATACAAAACTATGAAGGACTGAAAATTGGTATTCTTTAGATGTTATCTAGGGGTCCAGCTCTTCTCAGTGAGTTGGGGGGTGGGTTTGTGTTTGTACCATGCTGCACAAAACACTTTCCATACTGTGTTGTGGCAACACAATGCTACTGTTCAGTCAAGTCAGTTCTGAATTTTCAGTTGTCTCCACTAGGCAGCAGTCAGTAGAGCTTAAAAATAGAGCAAAGACAAAATGGGAAGTTCTAACAAAGTTATGCCATCTTTCAGTGTAGCTTCTAACTCAGAAGTAAGGCAAGAATCAAAGTCAGGGTTTGATTATTAAACATCATAACCTTATATTGTAATTTAGGTTAAAAATCTGTATTACAAAGTGGATGAAAGCATTACTTTTGCTGAATTTTGTAGTAAACATGAGGTTCATAAAGTCTTTATATCCATAAAACATTTACTTAATCAAAGTCAAACATGGATAAAAACAGTTTACTCTGATTTACAGACTCCCTTCATCTGGAAACAGCTGCTTAATGTTCTTCTTAAAAACACAGCTTGATTCTTTCGGTATTAACAAGCTATTATTGTGAGTTATATCCCTCTTTCAGTGCATAAATTCACTTAAAGTGAATGCAGAGAAGTTTATAAAATGCAAGCTTAATGTTGTTGTAACATATGTTGCAAGGTTTTTAACAGTGACAGTTTTGATGAAAGACATTTCTGCCTTGCTTTCATAAATAAAGCTTTCTTCTTGCTTGCCTTGGTTTTTAATGTCTAAGAATCTGTGTCCCCTCTGAATGCCTCAATAAACTGTAACAAGATTATAGGAGGAGCGTAATAGAGCATGGTTTGTGTTTTCTGCCTTAAATTCATTTATTCTTAAGAGAAGTCAAACAAATGTTTCTCTAATTGTGGAATATCTTTGAGCAGGCAAATTGACAAGAACATCAGAAATATCCTACTTGTTGAGTCTTAGTTATAACACAGAATTACCAAACAGCCAGCTGTATAGTCTTGTTATTTGTGCTGCACTTTCTTTGCTCCTTATTCGGCAGCTACAGAAGCAGCTGGGTTTGGTTTACTTTTAGCAATCAAATCGGTTTTGGCTTTTTGGGGTTTTTTTCCAGGAAAAAATTGTGCAAGGATCATAATGCCTTGGTTTGGGGTTTTTTTTGGGAAGATAAATAGATGCATGCAACCTCTCCAAGAAAAAACACATATACAGCTTTTCTTCAAATAAAAATCCTGTTTATAGCATTAAATTGTTAAACTTCCATGGTCCAATCTTGAATTCTGCTTGCCTAGCAACAAATAAAATATAAACCAAAACCAACATTCCATCTCCATCTGATGGCCAGAGAGCATCACAACCCTGGGATGCAAAGGGGCTGCTCAGGCTGTGAACACAAGAAACAGCACATGCCTTTGGAAGTTGTTTTCTCTGCATCTGTCTTATGTTTATTTTAATTTGCTGTGCATTTCATGAGCTGTGAGCCAAGTAATGGACTAATTGTAAGCGTGTACAGTGTCTTCAAAGACTTGTCCTTTTCTGAAAAGAATTTGTTTTTCTTTTCTTCTCCTATTTCAGCACATCAGTAGCCAAGATGTGCTTAAGTAAGTTTACACACAGCAAGCCTTTACGCCAAAGTTTTCTTTTCATGATTTATTGCAGGGGTGGGGGCCTTGTTTTATGGCTTAAGGTATTTATCATGATGTATTGAGCTGGAGAAAGGAAAACAGAAAGAAATATTCTATAACCAGTAATGTGAGACAAATGCTCTTTGTAGACAATTAGTGGACAGTGAGTTACAAGAAGGTAGGAACTTAATTATTAAGTTCAGCATCATAACTGTGAATTTTCTCTTTTTGATAAGGGCAGATCTAGGCAATTGTTTAGTTTTCTCTTTACACAGATTTGTTTGTTTGTTTGTTCACTTTAATGTGTTTATTGCTGTGTTGTTTGCTGTCCTTTCCAGGTGGACAGGCAGTCCCAGTTTATCCAGGGTTACCGGGTGCTGTACCGGCAGACCTCGGGCCTGCCCGCCCCGGCCGTGTGGCAGAACCTGGAGGTCAAAGTGCCCACCGAGCGCAGCGCCGTCCTGGTCAGCCTCAAAAAGGGGGTCACCTATGAGATCAAGGTCCGCCCTTACTTCAATGAATTCCAGGGGATGGACAGTGAATCCAAGTCTGCTCGTACCACAGAGGAAGGTTGGTGAAAGGGGCAGAAAAGCAGTGAGCTTTTAGAACTGACACTGGAGGTTATTCTGTGTGTGCGTGTGTTCATCTCAATTTCCTCCACATGATTTGTTACACTCATTAAAATTTGATATAATATTCAGCTTTGTGCTGTAAATACTCCCTGAGAAAGGCTTATATTCTAGTCTGATATTCTTCTAGCTGATACACTCTTCTAAAGTAAGATGGCTTTTGGTCTCCCAAAAAGTGTGCACTGCAGCCCTTCTTTTGTAACCACTGCTACTGCAATAAAAGACTTTGGTCTGCACTTTGAAAATAAAATAAATGCAAGCTCTCACAGATGAGTGTTTGATACTAAGCACATCTTTCTGAAGGGGTAATAATGTAGATGAACAGTTGGCTGGGAAATGAGGAGTAGTGAAGGACATATATTTAACTAGTCTGGAGAAACTCCAGTCTCAAGGGCACACCACAGTTTCTGTTAGCTCAGTGTTCATGAAACTGCCCCGTTCAGTACTGCAGAGGATTCCCCTGAGCACCTTTTAAGCCTTTCTGAATCAGTCAGGATTCAGGCAGAGTGAACAGTTTATGAACAGAGTGAACATTCTGAAATGCTCGAGCTTTTGTATCTCTAGCATATAGCCTTGTATATAGTTTTGCTAAAGCATGTGCACTCCAGGGCTGCTGGGCTTTTGTTGAAAAGTAAAGACACTGGGGTGAGATGAAAGTAATTGTAATCATTTGCTGTTAGAAACCCACCTTTCTGCCTATGTAATGCAGATGTTGCCTGGAGAATCTCTCCTGTAGAAGAAGGATGGTCCTAACAGTGAGGGTTCATCTTCTCTCTGTGTCACTGATGTTTTAAATTTTTTTTTAAAGCAAGAGAAAGAAATACTGGTGAAGTTTTAAAATGTTCATATGGTTTCAATGGGTTTTGAGTGCACTCTTTCCTTCCTATTGAAACTGCCATCTTAATCATTTACAGTAGTCTCCTGAGGTTTAATTTAGTGCTGATTGCCAAGTACTCTTTAATTCTAGAACAGACTTGTTTATTACTCACTTTTCTCTTTGATTTGTTATGATTATTACCCAACAAGTAAGTAAAACTGAAGATAACTTGGTTGCACTTTGCAATTTATGGATGAGGAAATTCATTGTCCTGCAACATGTAGAAGAGGGTGCAAGAAGGCAGTTTTCAAGTCTGATTTGGAATTTGGGATTTTATTGTTCCCAGTTATTTGTTCAAACTATAAAGGCTAAATCAGTTGCTGAAGAATATGTTTGCAGCACTTGAAACAGTTGTTTTTTTAAATAAAAAAGAAAATTTTAGAAATATTTCCACAGGTAAATTTTCTTCTCTGGGTTAAAATGTGGGATTTTGTCCTCTAACTAGCAGATTTTCCTCTTATCCAGTTGATTTTTGGTGTTTATTTAGTTCATCTAACTGTCTCTTACTAAAGGTAAATTAAGAACTACTGAAAAAGAGAGGTCTTATACCTGCTGTCTATCTCTATAAAATACTTGAGGAATGACATTCTCTTTTATAAACCTTAGCTCCCAGCAGAGCCTGTCAGGTAATTTCCTACCTTAAAGGACACTTTGTTCATGTGGAAATAGCTTTCCACATAGTGAAGATTTAAAAAAAATATTCCTGCCTGCAGATACATATAACTCACAGCCTTTGTAGATTAATATAACCTTCTAGGAGTCTGTTTACAAGTATCTCCTCTCAAAAACTGTCAGCATAGGACCTGTAATATTATCACCAGAAAAATGTCAGCTCCTGTAAAAAATATTCTTCCTCTTCCTTGGATGATAAAATTGGGTGCTTCCGTGAGAAAATGAAGACATTCAGTAGATGCAGTTTTGCAGATATTTCCTTTAATTCCTTGTATTATCTTTGTAATTATATTGGTGTTCATGTATTTCAAAAATAGTATCAACTAAATGTTTAATGACGGTGGTTTGCTCCTCTCCCACTGAAGAAAGATGGCAGTCTATTTAAAGGTGCTGTCTTGCCTGTGATTCCATTTTGAAAATGAGCTTTTTTTAGACTTGACTTTTGAAAAATGTCAGCTATACTGTTTTTAGAACATAATTTGGAAAAGTGATACAAGTGTTGGAAGTTTTTTTGCAAGATCAAAGCAAATATCTCTGGCGAAGGCAAAGTACAACCAAAAGGTAGTGGCAACTTTCTGCTGGACTGGATTTTACATGCAATGTTACTTCTGAGGCCTACCTTTAAAAATCAATTTTGCTGCAGTTAGACTTTTCCTGTAGATCAGACATTTGTCACAGTTCAGTATCCATTCATCTCCTGCCTCTTTGGCCTTGTGAAGGTAACAAATGGAATTCTGTTTGGCTGCCTCTGGAAAAGATGAGCAGCGATTTGGGTTCTTTCATATCTGTAAGAAGAAGCTGAGCACTGGAATAATTGACCTGTCAAGAAGCAGGCAAGGTGTTCCCCACAAGCCAGCAGCAAGGGAAATGAGAAAACGGTTTTAAAAATGTTATTTTTCAATGTGATCTATTTAATAACTGCAGCAGTGGCAGACGAGTGGCTTAATTTATATCACGGTGCCAGCTTACAGAGTGATATTATCAGAGAGAGAAGGCTGAACTGGTACATGCAAACGTGTACATGCATACAGTGGGAGTTAAAGCAAAGATTTTATTTCATAATTTTCACTATTTCTTTCATACTTTCTCTAGAGACAGATGATTTCTTTCTTTTTTTCAGTTGCATGCACTGTTAGATCTCCTTTGGAATAACATCATGGGGTAGTACTTGTCCTGCATCTTGTTTGTCACCACAAAAATATGACAGCAAGGGGAGTCTCCTTTAGCTTTTATCAGCTGCTCTCTGTCAGTTTCTCCTCACCTTAGTGCAGAGCTTAAAATGATATTTCCACAGCTGCATTCATTAGATGCAATTTTAATTTTGCTTTAAATTTATCCTATGTCCTCAAAAAACCTCAAAAACACCAACACACACTGATAGCATATTAACTAGAGTGTTCATGCAGTTTAAATGAAAAGACAAATGAATACAGTATGGGGGGTTTTTTTAAATTTTAGGGTATGGTATTCATTTTATATTTCTTTTGCATTCACAGTCCCCTCTCCCCCCAGGTATGTGAATATAAGACATTGTATTTCTGAATGCCCTTTTTGTTTCAGTAATGAAAGTAAATATGTTTGAGCAAGTTGTTTCATTGTACTTATAACCAAAAATGAGTTATGCAGTGTTAAGCTTTGCCATTTTTATGATTATTATTTTCACATAAAATATTCTAATTAATATCACACACATACGTTTATTCACGGTTTTGTTGTTACTGAATAACTTGAAGACTTTTAAAATGCTAATTTTTTTAGTGTGTGGCAAATTATTTCACTTGCCATAGAATACACAATGCAAGTACTTATTTCACCAATTTTATGCTTTTCACAATTGCAAGGAGTAGCCCAAGGCCACCTTTCCATGCTTCATTCGAGCTGGCTGAGAGTCAAATTGTCCACAATACAGCACCTTTTCTCCCCTCCAGTTCACTGTTTCTCTGTATCAGGCAAGGTCACGAGGACTCTACCCAGCACTATTAGCTTTGCAGCTGATCCAGCATCTGAAAACATAGTTGTCCAAATGTGAAGACTCCCAGGACTGTAACATGTGTTTCATTTTTCATCTAAAATATTTTCTTTTCTGCTGTAATCTTGTATGGTTCCTTGTCCTCACCTCTGATACCCTAGTTTGAAGTTGTGTGATCCTTGCAGTAGAGCACTCCAATTTTTCAGGGTTATCAGGGTAAAGATTTGAGCTCAGCTCCACGAGCTGGTGCCAGGTCAAGTGCTGAGGAGCTTCTGACGTGGGAACACAGCCAGCCTCAAAGAGGCTGTAGAGAACAACAGGAATAACTGAACTGACTCAGGAGACTTGAGCCCTTCTGATATCTGTAGCTGTGCTTATTTGTGTTAAACCTGCCAGACTTTAATACAAAGAAGCCAGGGGCTCTTGGCTTTTCTGAGAAGCATGGTCCAAGGATGGGCATGGACTCAGGGATATCTGGTAAAGATAAGACTAGAGTTCTGTTCCCATAAAGTTTAGCAGTGAAGAAGTCACTCTGACCAGGGGGCTCGAGTCAGGGAGCCTTGACACATGGTGTGAGATGCCCCAAACCACATTGTTATCTATGTTTGAAGTTGGGGCAGGAGAGTGATAAATATTTTAGGTTCTGGTATGATGTCTACCCTAGGTTTTCAAAATCAGCTTTCATATTTCATATGAAATGTTTTAAGATCAGTTTAAAAGCAATAAAAAAATATATGGAAGACAAATTCCGTAAGTGTTTATTGAACACAAAGACACCTCCCTAGAACAGAAAGTGTCTTAAGCAACAGGCTCCTGTGAACTGGAAAATTGTCCTGGAGAGGTATCACTTTATGTTTGCTTTATTAGTTCACACGTTTCTGGCCTCTTTCTATTAGTTTTGTTAAAGACTGGGTAGATGGACTGGGAGAGATGGAATAAATAAATTCTAGGACCAGTTCCAAGCAGCTGCTATCCATCAGCTTTCCCCCCCAGGGTCTATACCTTAATATAATACAGTCGACCTCGGTGGCCTCGCTCGCCACTGTGGTGGAGTTCCAACGCTTGCCTAGGAGCAGGGAAGGATGAGGGGGGCTGCAGAAAGTTTTAGGTGGCTGAGCAGGACCATATTGACAGTCCTCTGCCATGGCAGCCACAGCCATGCTGGGAAAGCCCAGTATGGATAGAGCAAATGCTCACAGAGGAGACTTTTCCATAGCAGAGCTCCTGCACCACTTCCCAAGCAGCGTGTCCTGAGCCAGCAGAAGCACCCTGCTGCTGGTGTAGCTGCAAGAGGGGCTTTGCCAGCACAGCTCTGGTCACTAATAACTGAGGCTTTTTTTTTCTTTCTTTTTTTCCCACACTCCTAGACAACAAGCAGGGCTGGCAAGCATTTGTCTTGTAGAATTGGCCTTGATGTGCAGTGACCAGCCAAACAGCTGTGAATGGTTGAACTGAGCAGGACTCTGAAGAGAAAGCAATTTGCCTAGGGGCAGAAAAGGACATAAATATATATGTGACCTAACTTAACACCTGCTCTATTCACTGGTATTTGATGTAAAGCCATGAACATTTTAACCCTTTTCCATTTCAGAGTTGCAAGTTCTACGTTTAAACCTGGTATTGTCTTCCTGGAGAACAAACAAAAAGAGTCATTAAATGTTGGCTGCTCACATCATTATTAGACCATGTGAAAACAGAAGAACCAAAACAGTTTTCAGGCCAGGTGAAGCAGCCTCACATGTGACTTAATTGATATATCCATAGTTATTCATGTGTATTATAGAAAACAAAGGCAAGCGTGAGAACGATTCCAGTGCAAGCTTAAGAAACGCCAAATATAAATGAATGAGGAGTGATTTGTATTGATCCTCCATTGCCACAAATTCTACATTGTCATTCAGCCCTATGCTTCTCTTCAGAAGAGCGTTTTTCAACATTGGCAGTGCCTGACAAAAGTGCGTCCCTAGACCTGCAGGCAGTGTAGAGTTTTCCATACTGTCTGCTTGCTCTTGCACTGCTTCAGCAAAATCCATGCCCTAGTAAATGGATTAATGCCTTGCTTCTGTTTGCTCCCTCTCCTTGGTGTAGCTCCAAGTGCTCCTCCTCAGTCTGTCACTGTCCTGACAGTTGGAAATCACAACAGCACGAGCATCAGCATCTCCTGGGATCCTCCCCCTCCAGATCACCAAAATGGAGTCATCCAGGAGTACAAGGTACACACGGTGTCTGATGGGAGGGTTAGGGAAACAGCCTGCTTGAATTACAGAACAATAGCACTGTTTATGGATTTAGATTCTGACAGCATTTACAGCTGCCCATGTAATTATATGGAGAAATAGGACTGACTGCTTATGGATTTTATTATTATTATTATTATTATTATTATTATTATTATTATTATTATTATTATTATTATTATTATTATTACTGTTTTACTAAAAAGCAAAACCACCATGAGATTGATATGAAAGAGAGCTGTAATTTCTAGCCAGTTTACAGTTCTTGTATTTCTAGCTTTTCCCTGCTGTGGAACAAGGAGAAGAGGGAATATTTTTTGTAAGGGGCTTCTAAAGACAGGCAGTGAAGTCCCTGTCTTGGAGTACCTTCAATCTGGCAGCAAAGCTGGCAGGAAATTTGTTTCTTATTTCCTTTGCAAAAGTGCCAATCCTTACACTTCAAGGTCAAAGTCAAGGACTGTGGCTCTGGGAGAATTCAAGACTTCTTCCAAGTACTATCTCTGTCAATCTTCACAACTGAAAGTGCCAGGCTGTTTGCTCTGAAAAACAGGTTGAATACAGCTACTGTATCCAAAGCTTGCTACATGAGAGTTGCTTGCATTGGTTTTATTTTCTTCCTTTTTCTTGCTCTGATGTCTCAAAATACCCACTCTTTATTCATTAAATGTTGTTCTAGTCTGTAATTTCATACTATGATCACTTTTGCACAAGGATATTTTCACAATATTATAAAAAAGGGCACTCTGTTATTCAGGTGGAGAAAATGATTGGGTGAGGTTCAGCCTTGTCACAGAATGGAGCACAGTTTGGTAAATTAACCTTGCTGTGGCTGCCCTATATAAACCAAGTGTGAAATGTTTAATTGAAATGAATCAGGGCAGCTTTCTTGACAGTCCCACAAAGGGTGGAAGTGGTGACTGCAGCTTATTTCACATAAAAAGATTTTTTTTTTTCCCCTGCTGTGTCTTGAGGGAACACAACATGAAGAAGGGGGAAAGTACTTGGCTTCTAAATCAGATAATGGTTCAACCTCTTCCAGCTTTTCACCTGGTCAGAGGGATGCAGTAAATGCTCACAATATTTATGTTTAGCATAGCACTTCTTTTGTTTTGCTTTTAGTCAATATCAAGATTCATTAATCCCAGTATTTTATCGATCAGATTTTCATATCAATTAATAATTATCCTTTGGCTTAATTAATCTTGATCCTAACTCCAGTAAAAGTCAATATAAACCATCCAGGGCTTATAGGCAAACGAGTAAAGCACAGTCCTAAACCACAAAGCATGCAGATATGAAACCAAGTGGGCTGCTGGCTAATAAAAGCCAGGTTTCAGGTGAGTGCTCAGGCCTGTGGGCTGTGTGTAAAACCAGCTGGAGCCACTGCCTATTACAGCCCTCCTGTGTTAGAGTAGGTGGCTGCCTGAGTAGTGAACTAGCTACAGTGAATGGTGCAGAGAGTCTAATATTTACTTGAGTATAAAATAATTGCTAAAGTTCCACAGTGCATTTTCTAACAAACTGAAAGTAGATCTGTTGATTCCACTTCAAGCATCAGAATGCCTGTAAATTCATTCATGAATTAAATGCTTTTAATTAGAGGCATCTCACAGCTGTTGTAACCTAAGATCAGGACAGACAAGGAGTGAAGGAATGAATGGAATGAGTGAATGCACTAGTTACTCATCTTAGTGCATTCTGGCTGGAAAATAGGGTCACCTTAGGTTTAGAAAAACAGGAGAATTTTTTTCCTCTTCAAATCTTTCTCAGCATCTCACAGAAAAACAATGAGGTGTGGTAAAACACTGAGCAGGGTCAAAAGTAAGTGAAGATACTACTGCTGTTGCCTAGATGCTTTAGTTTGTCACTGATAGTGGTTCCACCAATAGTGTTTTCTTCTGCTGTTATTTTTATGTAAGTGTACATGTGATATATTTATGCATTGATTTTTTTTGTGTGGTAGTAAATGCTTTCTTTAGTAATACAGAAGCAGTATTTGCAGATAGCATTAACTGAAGAAACGCTCCTAGAAGTTAGTTTCAAAAACTCTTTGGAAAATGCTATTAAAAAAGCAAGAGGAAGATATAACACTCTGGACTCATAGACTGTTCTCATCACAAAATGCCAGCTGTGATTATAGGGTGGATTTTCTGTTTAATTAGGTAATATTTGAGTGAGAAACTGATGTCTGGATTCCTAAATAATGTAAATAATCACAAAGGCAGCAGTAATTGTGAGTCTGTGCTTATTCCATTTCAGAAATTTCAAATATCCCTCTTGTGCAATGAAAGGAATTTGAAAAGAATTATGAAAATTGTTTGTTCTTTAGTTCTTTAACAAGTGTTTCAACCTGTGCTCATATTGTTTGGTATCCTTTTGCTATTCAGTAGGAAATTTAGAAGGAAAAAATGTGGGTTTTTTTAACAAAAGGTTTGATAAACAAGATTTTGATTAATGTATAACACCTCTTTTCCACTTGAATGATCTAGTCTGTGCTTCTAAGAAGTGTAAGCACAGAATTTGCACTCCATGGAGAGCCAGAGGCCAGAGAAGTATTTGCAAGCAGTCTTTGCAGCTGGCTTGGTCCTGTGCTAATCTGGGATACCTTGCTGAGCTAAATCACCCCAATTTCAGCTATTCCTGGATGAGTAAGATTGTCAAGAAGTCCCAAATAAGTGATTGCCATGAAATACCTTGATATGTCATATCTGTGCGCAATGTGAAGAATTTCATCTATTTTAACACATCAACTTTTGTCCCAGATCTGGTGCCTAGGTAATGAGACTCGATTTCATATCAACAAAACAGTAGATGCAGCCATTCGGTCTGTAGTAATAGGTGGCCTATATCCAGGTATCCAGTACCGTGTGGAAGTTGCTGCCAGCACCAGTGCAGGTGTGGGAGTAAAAAGTGACCCACAACCCATAATAATTGGTAAGTTATTGTCTGTTCTGTTCTTTTGTTTTGCCTGTTTTTTGTGGTTTATTTTTTTTTCCTCTCAGAAATGCTTTCATACATCACTTATGGATAAAAATCTGTGGGGCAAAAGACGAGATTTAAATAGAGCTGGTTAGTTAGCTTTTGTGTCCCACTGCCTGATGATATTTTGTCTTCTCTTCCTGCTGAGTTGTTGCACACAATGAAGGGAAGTATGCTCCCAAGACATATGAGAAAATGCAGGTTGCCTAGTGAAACTGATTTAATATTTTGGGGTTTTTTTAATTAATTTACTACTTTTGCAGGTTGGCAGATGTGTGGACCAAACAGCCCAAGCTCCCTTTTCCTTCTGTTAAGATGGCTGGAATATTGCCTTTCTCATTCCACTGGTGCCTAAGGCACTATTTACCATTGTTCCCTAAATGTCCAAAGTCAGTGTTTCTCAAGTATCCCAAGAAGACAAGCCTCCTCTGTCAAAGAAAGAATGGTCTCTAGACCAATTAGAGAGCAAAGGTAGCATTATCATCCCAGCCTTTGAAATAGTTGTTTCTTGGTAGTGGTCTCCACGCAGAACTAATTTCCTGACCTGAGGGAAACACAGGTTTTGTTTCTTCAGAATTTTTTTCCTGAGTATAAAATGTAATGGCAGGAACAATATGGAAGACTAGAAGTAATTATGTTTAGCAAATCTGAAATGAGCTGTTCAAAGCAGCATCCCTTTTGAGTGCACAATACAGGAATTTTGTTGCCTTTATCTGTAAGATCTAACTTAGTTATTACTTAAATGGACTTTTGTTTGTTTGTTTGTTTGTTTGTTTGTGAGACTTCTGTTGTTACTAAATATTTTCCATCTAGAAAATGTTGTCAATACACTGTCCCAAACATGGACTAGTCTATTATGTGTAGACCCTTAGAAAAGGCAATCCCATAAGCATGGCATAAATGTTCACTGATATTCTGATTCTTCATTCATAAAAACAGAAGGTAGGATAGTTCAGCTTTCAAGTCTCACTGGAGACAGAAGTACAAGAGTGGAAGTGAAGGTAGCATTTGGTTTAGAAAAGGCAGCCACAGAGATACCAAAGAAAAGAGGGAAAAAAGATATCTAGAAGTGAAATAAATTGGGTTTTGAAAATGCAAGAAAGCCAGGACTCTTTTTTTTTTCTTTTTTCACTGGAGAGTCCATCTAACCAGGTACAAAACACATTGCTTTTATTCCAGCAAAGCACAAGTGTGTTGCACTTTAAGTACATGGGTAGCCTTGTGTCACTTAATGTGTTGTGAGTTACACTTGCATCAAAGGTCTTTGCTGGATGATTCCCAGAGTTCTTAGTGATATTTATTTGTTCCTTAAATGATCCCAGAATGTCTGCTTCAACGGGTTTGTCTGGTGACATTTTTGCACATTTGAGAGCCATTTGCATGAAAAGTAATGGAGTGTAGTTTCTGTTTGGGTTATGTTTCTGTTGTCATTTCTGCTTCTCTTGTGGGAGCCTGAAGCTGGATGTGTTTATTACATATATGGTCTGTATCTCCCTTTTCTTTAGGTCCAATTTTGCTATCGATTATGAATTGCTATCAGTTATTTCTCAGACCACATATTTGCTTAATAAATGTAACAGTGTTTAAGTGATACCATTTCTCAAAAACTTGAGTTGCCACCATTCAATGTTTGAATGGGAATTGGAATCGTAAAATATGGAAATTATTTTTTAAGTAAATTTTAGAAAACCTAGTTACACGGATTTAAAAAGAGCTAATGAATAAACCTCAAAACATCATAATGAATGGGAAAGCATTATTGAGTTATTATATTATAATAGAGTTCTATATGGTCTGGTGCTTGTCTATAGCATTTAACAACTCCAGAGATGCTGAATTATGGAGAGAACAGGTCAGTGGTGCAGGAGAGTTAAGCTGTGTTTCTAAGCAGTAAAAACTTTAATAGTCATACAGAGTTTAATTTAATAGAAATACAGAGTACAGTGTATAAAATAGATGTTATTTTTAAATACAGGATTCATTCTTCTAAAAATGTTTCAGGGGTTTTTTTTTCTGAAAATAACGGGTTTTCATGGTGGATAATCAACTACTGGCCTTCCCAAGTAATTTTAGATAACAGACCTGTGACAATCCAGACAGCAAAAACAGGAGAATAGGAAGCAGTAGGAAGTATATTATTCCTTTAGTTAGAAATTGTCTCACTCTTACAGGAATCTTGTGCCCATACTTGAAGCAGGATGTTGAAAAAATTTATGGAAGACACACAAAGAAAATCACGAATAAAACTTTTATGATCACTAACGATATGCTTAAAAACTTTCACTTGGAAAACCAGAAGTAAAATTGGAGATAAGGGCAATGCTGGTTAATGTTGTAGCCATTATTTCTCTTCATCAGTTGGCCTGGTCCCTCTTACATTCCATCATTGGCATAATAATATGAGGAACAGCTGCAAACTTTCACAGTAATAGGTACAATCGAATCTGATGTGTCTAATTAATTTTTGGTCCGACAAATTAGTTTTGTTCTTCATTACTCTCCAATGGGAGGAAGACATTATATTTCATTATGTTTTTGTCTTCAGGAACAATGGAGCGTTACAGGTTGCACACTTCCCTTGTCTGTGTTCTAATTAGTTGAACTGACAGCATTGTTACAGAACCACCTGCAGTATATGAAATAGTACACTGGTACCTTGCATGACATATTTATTACTTCTGCTTAAATATTATATAAAGAAGTACAAGACTAATGCTGTTTGCTTCCCCAACCCCCAACAATTATATTAATTTCATCAAAAGTCAGTGGGTAACATTCATCTGTCTCCATTTATTTTTCCATCATCAAATTCACAAAGCATATGTTATTTTGACATTTAAATGAATATTACTTTTGCAGTTGTAATTGCTAGGCACGGAAGGGTAAGAGCAAACAGCCAGACTGCAAACTTTAGAAGGTAATTTGGAGACAGATTGTATCTTCCTCTAGAAGAGAGGCAGAGCCTACAATCCACTGAAACCTCTTCCCAGGCTCTTTGCAGTTTGTTCTCATGTCCTCCATTTTCAAAATACTATTTTCAGATCTTAGAGAAGACAGGATCCTCAGATGTTTTTGGAGGCTTTAGTGAAAAGAACTCTTTCTTGAATCCAGGAGCATCCACTCCCAAAGCTGGTGTCTCCAAAGCACTTCCCTGCCTGCTCTTCTCCTTGGTAGCACGGCTGTGTCTGAAGCAGTGCCAAGACTACCTGTTTCCTCACTGTCCCACTGCCTTGGCCTCTCCTCCAAAGGGCACAGAAATTAACTGCAAGTTGATGGTAATTAGAGCAACTCCAACTCCCATGCTGATTTCTACTAGAAAATCGATTTTGTGTCTGGAAGAGCATGCCATGGACAGCCCCTTTCTATTAGTTTTACTGTCAGCCCTTCCTCTTCCAGCACTGGGGTGCACCTATGGATTGTTTCCATGGGCAGAAAAAAACATGGAAAATCAGATAAAGCAGCCACTGCTGCCTGCTCTTTCCTTGCTCACTCAGTTTCATTCTCACATACTGAATCAGGCCTGGAAGCCATTGGGGGCCTTTGGCAGTAGCAAGACAGGAGATGCAAGTATGGCAAAGGGCAGAGCCTGATGCTAGTAAAGCTTCCCAGCATGGCCAGTATAGACTGGTGCAGGACGCCAGAACTGGTGCACTTTTTGTACATCTGGCAGCATCCTTCTGTAGGGCCTATTCTGCTTGTGGGGAGCCTGATTTGTTCCTTGCCCAGAAAGACTGCAGGCAAGCCAAGCTGTAGCACAGCTTCCACAGTCTGATTGCAAAAGCAGACAGTCATCAGTACTAAATACTGACATGGTGCTGAAATAGAGGAGGCCCAATAAACTCACTTGGGGTCGTCAGCAGTGTGATAACAATGGCAGGCAGGGCACTGCATTTCTTCCTGATTAGCCCAGCCCTGCTCTGAACACCACTGAGGGCCTGAAGCTGCGTCTTGGCAGGGACAGGGCTGGGCAGAGGCAATCCCAGAGGGATCTTCTGAAAGGAGCCTCTTTTATAAAACAGCTCCTTTTATAAGTGTGAACTCCAGGTCACCTGCAAAGAAGTGTCCGTGGAAATGGGACTGGAAGTGTCAGACTTCTCGGATCTGCTTCAGCCAGACACCCTGAGTGCTGGCTTTAGGCTGAGGCCAGAGGGCTGCTCTGCTGAAAGAAGAAAATCTAACCATTGCTGAACTACAGAAAAAGAATATGTACGTTTTCACAGCATAGCATAATGATACGCTTTTTTAATAATTTTTTATTAATAAATAACTTTTAATAATTTCCTCTGAGTGACCATTTCAGTGTTTTACTGCAGTGTTCAACTACATTTTGTGTGTGTGATAGACTCTCATCATTGAGAATCATATTGTTTGCATCTTCTTTGTCTCAGTAAAGTAGCTACTCTTGCAGCTCTTCAGCGTGCATACAGGCATCTGGTAATATTGCATAAACATTTCAAGGACTGAGCTATATAAATGCTTTTACTGGAAATGATGGATAACATTTCACAAATTTCAAAACTGCAGATGTGGGCAGTTTATATAAAATATACACAGAATAAAATTTGGGGGTTTTTTTTAGAAAAATATGTTCTGCATTTCCTAATTTTAAAGCTAACTATTTTTGACAATTTGAAAGTGCTGGCCCTAGAACTATATGCTTTAGCATTTCCTGCATTTCCATTCAGATTTTTATGAGCATTTGTTTTCAAGCCAAATGCCAAGCTTTTCCTTTAGAAAAGTTCCCTTTTAGAGAAAGAGGGGCAAAAAACCAATGGGAGCATCTACTGGAATTTACATTTTTCTGCTGTAATATACAATTTAAGATCCTATATAGTAATTTTTTGATGCATGTCACTTGAATTGGTATTCTGAGTTATAATTATTTCTTGCAGGTTGATGTTAAGAATTTGTATGCATATTCTAGGTGAAAAAAATAGCATCTGTTGCTGTGGTTGTTTAGTGCTTACGGTGAATTGTGTGATTTTCTGCTTTGTGTCAAAGATGGTACACTTAGAATTTGTATGAATGGTTTTCCCCTTGAAATGATTGCTGGAAAATGCATTTTTGCCCCAGTGGAAAGTGCATCTATTTTATTGTTTATTTCAAAGCTGAAAACTACCGTTCAGGGAAAGCAAATGGGTTGAGTAAGAACTTTTGGCCTTCTTCTGATGTTGTAGCATATTTTGGTTTTGGATTACTCATTTGGAAAAAGCTATTAATTGATTGCTTGTTTTACTTTTTTTATTAGTTTCCTGTGATATGTCTTCTTATTATTGTATTCTGTCTTCAGTTATGGAAAAACAAACTAAAAAATATGTATATTATTAAAAAAAGCTCTGGATTGGCATCTGTTAGATTACTTGGGAGTGTGCTATAGGTCTGTCTTTGCAAATATATTATCTGCAAAATGGCTATGGATTTACTGTAGAAACACTGAGATTGTGGTGTGCATTGCTACTTCTCTAAAGTTCTTCTACTGTGGGAAATTCTGTTAAGATCCATTACTATTTTTAAAAAGCTGGTTCCACTGTGCTTTGCAGAGTCCAGAATAACCACATTCTGTTCAATTTCTCTCGTGCAGGGGGTCGTAACGAGGTTGTCATCACTGAGAATAACAACAGCATAACTGAGCAGATCACTGATGTGGTCAAGCAGCCTGCCTTCATAGCTGGCATTGGTGGTGCATGTTGGGTCATTCTCATGGGTTTCAGCATCTGGCTCTACTGGCGAAGAAAGAAGAGGAAGGGGCTCAGCAATTATGCTGGTAAGAGCAGTGATTTCACTGCCACCTCAGCAGGTGCTGTCATAAAAGGAACAGTGGCTACTAAACATACCTAAAAACCACATTGAGCTTACAGCAGAAGGGTCCTGGGTGACTTTTGTATGCTTGTTTTAAATGTATGCTGTGAAATTGCTGGTGTATGAGAAGCTTTAAATGCATCGCTCGGTGCCACATTTCATCATTATCACAGGGCAGTATTTTTACATCTCCAGCACATCTAGCATTAAAAAAGTACAAAGAGGATTAACTGTTCCTCTTGCCCCTTGCTCAGAAGGCACTCCATTGGCAATGCAGCATCATTTATGTGTTCAAATATGAGTTAGACTAGACCCCTAGAAGGAAAGCTAAAGAGTTTTTTTGTCTTTTCCTTGATTTCTGTGCATTTCCATGTCTGTGAAGCCATGTGCATGGCAAATAAATGAAGATACTTAATCAATGACTTCATATCTGTAGCTGGAAGAGTGATGTATTAGACAGAGAAGGGTGGTCAAAATTTACCTAAGGCAGAAGCCATTAACAGTTTTGTCTTGGAGGCAGAACATCTTGGAATGTTCTCTTTCATTAAATGTTTGCTCCAGTTATAAATTAGTTTTGAAAACTACATTTGGAAAATTATATACGCTTGCCAAATGAAAATATTTTCATCTTTCCCCAACCTTTGTTTTGTGTATTACTGTGTTTTCAGGATTCTTATGAATTTTTGGGAAGTCAGTTGAACTGTCATAGAATGGGTTACTCTGAAGCCTAATTTAACACACAAAAAACCCCAATTCTTCAAATATTGCAGTAGGTTCTCTTGTAGTTCTTACTAATGCTTAAAAAGAGAAAACATTTGCCCAGTTGAGGACAGAACACATTTAATGTTGACATTATATCACACTAAATTTACACGAGTGCCCTTTTATTTACAAGTTATCAAATGCAAAACCAGGGACTCAGGTTCCCTAAATGGCTGAGCAACAACTTGCCAAAAGCCCACAATCAGTCACAGCCAAACTGTCCCCAGTTCAGCACACCCAAAGTCAGACTCCTCAGGCCTGACTGGGCTCACTAAACCAGCAGGAAACTATTCCATGTTGGTTTTCAATCCTTCCTGCTGCATTTGTTTTGTACTGGCGTAGTGAAAGGACAAGAAGACATCAGATGAGCTGTGGAAAGGAGAGACCAGTGGCTTTTGGACCTTCTTGGTTTTTGTGGAACCTCACTTTGTGTCACCACATGATCTCTGTCATTCATGGGTTGTGCTTTGTCCCAAGGTGGTTTTTTTCTTTCCTTTAATAGCAGTAACTTTTACTCTCTGAGAGGTGGGGTGGTTTAACTGAGAAATTTATATAGATCTCACACACTTACACGTGTGCTGACGTGAAATATCATTCTAGATCCCAAGATTTTTTTTCGTACTAGAGACAGCTGTGTTGTTATTTCTCTTAGGAAGTAGTTTTGGACACAGGCTGAGACTAGATTTTTCCTAAAAAGGAGGATTATTAGTCCTGTATGTGAGTTGGCATATTGGGGTGAGGGAGAATTGAGAGCAGTCTGTTATAACTTGAGGAGCATAGCTGTAAATATTTATAAACAGTTTGTCTTGTGCAACTCATTCCTTCTCATGGTGTTTGCTGCATCTAAGTGTGATGTGAACATTGATTGCATCATGAAATTGTGTATGCCTTCAGCAAGGAAAGTAGATAACAGATCATGCTTCAAAGTTCATCTAACGTTTACGACTTGGAGAACAGCATGTCCGCACAGAGTCTTCAAATGTGACTGTCAAAACTCACTGCTCATCTTTCCAACCATCATTTCTCATTGGCTGCTGGCTGGTTGGTGTTTTAAGCTCAGCTGTTGTGTCCTGCTTATGATAGTCAACCCCAACTGAGTAATTTCCAGAGGAAACTCGTGCCCTGCAATTAGCGCTTTTTGTCAGGGTGTGTAACTCACAATGTGTTTGCTTTCTTGTTTTGCAGTTCAGTCCTTCACCTTCACCCCTGCAGGTACTGTCCATTAGTCTGTCTCTTACCTCACCAACACATCATTTCAAGCATTAGCTATCCAAGTGTTTATGGACGTGTGAGAGATGAACAATCTAAACCAAATACAAGGAGAAATACTCTGGCTGCCTATCTGTGATAAAAAAATGTAGCATTCATTCTCCTCCTGATTCCAGGGAAGAATAAAATCTACCACCATTAATCTCTGTCACTACAGAGTCTCTGTCACTATAAATCTGCATACTTAACTCATCTAACTCTCTGAAATGCAGTTTTTAAAGTAATTTTCAGGACCAAATGCTTGAACTAACTTAACATAAACAAGCATTATTCATATATAACTGAATTTTGATTTTAAAGTTCAAACAGTTTAGCAGATCCAAGTGGAGAAATGGAACTTTATTCCACTTTAGCTCTCAGTTAAGTATGTTTGCCTTACCATGAGATGTTCAGACCTTCAAGCAATCTAGTCACTAACTGATGCATTCATTGACTTTACAGGGTTTTTGAAATTGAAGCATTTGGGTTTTTCCTTACTACCCAGCTCAGAACTCCTATCCTATTTTTCTTATCTTTAAAAAGATAGCATATGGTAGACTATTATCATAAGCATGATGAAAGATATGTGAAAGATAAACGAAGAGTGGCTGAAACAGCGGGTTGCTAACACTTTATTCAACATATGGATAGTCAGGAAAAATACAGTATACAATTAATGGTAATAATTAATGCAGACAATTAGCTTCTACTCTCATGCTTAATCTCAAGATATAGAAACTCAAAAATAACTGTACTTCAGCTTTACAGTGTTAAAGGCTGATAAATCCCAGTGTTTTTCAGCAGAAGTCTGTCACGTTTTTTGGGTGTAGTTTGGCCCCTCAGTTGCTTTTACCAGAGCTGTCTCCTCATGCTCAGTAGCTGCTTTCTCACTCTTGCTTGTCTTCAGCCACAGCTTGTGTTCAGCTTAGCAGGAAAGAGCAGATGACCAAAGGTGGTGGTGTGTGCCCCAGGAGCCCATAACATTCTGAGGGAGAAATGTCCTTGTGGAAAAGCTCTGGGGGCTCAGGATTGCTCCTCAAGCTTCCAGTCAGGTTTGGTGAGGTTACTGTAAGCTGTGGCACAACACATCCCACCCTAAACACTTTACTGCCTTCTCTTTGAGACACAACATAGGAGTTTTTCCAAAATTAAATAATCCATCTTTGCATTTGGTTCCTGTGACTATGCCACTGTCAGCTGTCTCAAACTGTGGTGCATTTTCATTGTTGTGTTTGCAGCACACATTGGCATGACACAGGGTAATGCTGGAGCCATAGGGTCTGAGCATGATTTCCTGCTGTTGATCCACATGTGCTGGGCAACTGGGATCTATCAGAGCTACTGCCAAAAATGTTCTTTTTTAAAGCAGTTTTGACATCTTGTGGACTTCGTAGAACTATTCTATTTCCTGGCTTATAATAATTTTTGGAGGAATTGAGAACCTAAGTCCTCCAGTAGTCGACTCCAAAAAACTTTTCTTAATTTAAAAAAATGTTTTCCTTATGACAGAACATAGTGCATGTTTCTTAGCTTTAGACCCAGAGTTCCATAACAGACTTCGTTAATTCTCTAATATTTGAACTTGCCCTTGATAATATCACTTAGAAAGACATAGCTATGCTTGTGAAAGTTTGACACTCACAACGGTATGTTGTTCCCTTCAAAGTTAGGATTCATAAACAGTTTGGGTTTAGATACAGTTATTTAAACAGTGGTTCACAATCTGCTCAGAGACAGCTGTTGATGAATTTTTACTGAAGATGAATTTATCCTAATATACTCAGATTTTAGAAGGTGCACAAATTTTGTTCTGACATCTGCTTTAAATTCTTCCTTCAGAGAGTTGCAGAACAAACAGATTTAACTGTGTGGTAGAGAATCCAATCTATTAGTGTAACAGTCATATACCTAGTTTATTTCACACTCAGAAAAAAATCCCCTGTAATTTGTGATGTGAATATTTTTTTGTGTTATTTTTCTTCATCTGTATTTGCCTGTCTGTCGAACACAGAACACTAAAAATAGTTGTTTAAAAGTCCAAATCCATGCAGTTTTATAGTTACTTGCTAAAAATGTTCTTTTGGATCATTTGCAGATTATGGGTCATTCACTAGGACCACTTGTTATTTGTACTCTGTTATTAGGCTCCTAAGATGTACAATTTCTGCTTTGTGACTAAACCACTGTAACAAGTGGAAGAAGAGCAAACAACAAATGTCAGGCAGTTTGTAATGGTTCGTAGCAGGGAAGAATAACTGATCAAGTCAAATACTTTTAGCTTTTTGTCTTTGTGAACATTTTCATAAGCACTGATCAATGGCTCAGATGGTCACAAATAAAGTGACATTGATAACCACAGCTAAATCATTTTAGTTATTTTCAGTTGAACTGACTCCAGTAGTTACTGAGCCACAATTCTGTACATCACTGTTCTTCCACTTCCCTTTTCACCATGACTTGCCAGGCCTTGGTTCTCTGTAATATCAGTGCTACAAAACATAAAATTTAGCTAATAAGTTTGTTATATTACTGTGAGTAGCTAGTAGTGTCATCATCTGCAGCTGTACAAGGACTGTGCATTTTTGTGACCATGACATACTCTCAGCAAAACCAAATCTGGCACAGGGACACTAAACACGACTGTTGCCCCTTTTCAACCATCCCTCCTGTAATATAAAGGCTGGATTAGTCTCACTTTTGTGAGTTTTTGTGAGAGCTAAAGTACTGCTGCACTGTTTGGGTTGGTTTGCTGGGATTTTTGTTTATTTGTTAGTTTAGTTTGGGTTTTTGGGGTTTTTTTTAATGCGTATCTTCCCTGTGCCTTCAAACTTGTTGTGCCAGTACCCACTCACCAGAATATTCAGGTGTTTTCAAGTATCTAGGCCATAGTCATGCAAAAAAAAGTAAACATGTATTTTAACTTATGAGTAGGTAAGCTTATTTAGTGACTAGTGCTCCTTGGGATTAAAGATTTTATGAAACCCAGTAAACAGAAAACAAATTTAAAATAGAGAATCATAGAATGTTACACATTTTATGTGCAGCTCCTGAAATTGTTAAATGAGGATAAACTATATGACAGAATCATCCAAAGGTAGACAGAAGATTTGATGGAATTTTTATGTGCTGATTATCTGTTCTGAGTTAATGCTTATTAAAAGAGGATTAATCTACATTCATATTTGAGGAACAGCTTATCAGTAAAAGGAATGAGACTTGACTGGCAACATTAAAGTTTTCATTTGCAGTAGGAAAATGTGGCCTACTAGAGATAGGCATACAGAAAGCTTTCTAAAGCTTTCTAAAGCTTCCTTGCCTCAGAATGTCGACTTACTATACAGTCATATTTTTCCAGTTCTAGCAGGCATGAAGATTAAGTTTAACCTTGTCAGATAATATTAGTAAATGGTTTTGGTACCTCCTTATATATTTAATAAAAAGCATGTGAAAAGCTCCTTAACATATGCTGTTTTTCATACAAATATATACAGTATAATTTCCTGAAATATTTATGCATTTAAAATGCATTTTGGATTATATTTCTGCATTTTGCAGTCCTTGAAGTAGAAGCTAGTGGGGATTCCTTCAAAATCTCTCTATGCAGAGGTTATTTTTTCATCTTCTTTTGAAAACCAATCTCATCCCTGCAGGTCTTCAGCCTTTCTAAGAAAATGTATCAGATGCAAAGACTGCTGAAAGAGCTTTTTTGCTTCCTTGGTGATAAAAAGCAAGGAAGATGGGTGGGTCAGTGATAGGGACATCCTTCCCTTCCTCCTCTTACATTGCCCCTTGAAATTGCACTGCTGCTTTTTGAAGTGGAGACAGGATGAATAAAGCCAGCTGTCTGTGTGTTTTATTTTTACAGTGACATCTACAAGCCTGCACTGCATTAAGTATGCTCCTATTCAGGCATTTAGGCTTGTTTTGTAATTGCAGAAATCAAACTGCAAGAAAAAATGCTGACAAAATGTATGGCAGGAGTGATAAACATAGTGCTTTTTTTGGCAGCCTGACCATATCTTGTGTTGTTAGCTGTCTTGCCTTTCACAACATTGATGCTAAAAGAAAGGCACCTTCTCTATCCAGCCTCAGGTAGCCCATTTATGGATGGCATCAGGAATATGAGGGGTTTTTGTAGCATCCCAGTGACATGGCCGCACTTCAGGAGGAATTTTGACAAGCTTAGTTGGTATTCCAAAGCCTTTCATACCAAGCACATTAAATAAATAAAATGCTTTCTGGTTCATTTTCTCATTGAGATTACAACAATGCATACATTGGTGTACAGGGGGAAGGGTAAACAAAAAAAACTGTTTTCCTTCCTAGCTCCATACACATCACATAAACCAGACTCAGTCTTCCCTAGGAAAAGCAATGTCACTGCAAGGTGAACCTTTCTTCTAAAGATGTTGAGTATATTGGGAGGGTGTGAGATGATTTAACACAGAAAATTAAAAAGAAAACAAAACAGGAAACAGTTCCTACCACCAGGATACACAGAAGAAAAAGGAGAGCAAATTCTGTGATCCTTGTTTTTTTCCCAACAATCTCTCTCGCTATGCCACAGCCACCCTGCAGCAGTTATGGCTCTGGCCAAGAGGTTTCTATGTCATGTCTTCCTGATGGAGTTCTCATGGCATGCCTGGGAGTTTTTCCATACCTGCCTACACAAAAAATAAAATGTGTCAGGCAAACATTGCTGAAATCTCCTGCTAGCTCCTCAATTTTAGCTTTGCTTTATAAAGGTACACAGGGATTAAAATATTTTGTAGACCACAAATATTGTTGTGGGAATTTTTTCTTCATATGATATGCACATTTACAAGCTCACACACCTGTACATGCTATACGAGTGGCAACAAAATTACCTCAAAATAATTTCTGGTAGGTGACAGTCTAGACAAGAGCATTAATCCAAGCTGGTCTCAGAAAATATGTTTTAATGCAATTCCTTAGATCTGTAAACTTTATTTATAAAGGTTGTCATCAAACGAACCTTTGTTTATTTTCCTTATTTCTTGTCACATTGACAAATGCAGAAATTTGGAGAAATGAAGTATCAAATTTGGAGGAGAGGAGGAGAAAGGAAACAGCATCTACTGTACTACTGACCAAGAAACAAAGCCAGGCAGTACCCACATCTTTGCATAATCACTTACGATATGCACAGCACTTCAGATTATTCACTTTTAAGCAATGAGTGGTAGTCATTTGACAGCCTGTTAGATACCATGTGAATAAAAGTAGCATTGCCTCTAAAATTAATTACCCACAATGTTTTACCACGTCTCGTTTTTCAAAGCAGACCTTTATTTAGTACTTCCCATACTTGCATTTTGATTTTCTTTTCATTAATTGGTTTGATTACACCCTTTCAAAATTCAGCTATTAACCATTTTGATGTGACATATGACTGCAGTGATTTTCTGATATTGGTATTAGTCTGCTGTGCAGTGAAGGGTAATTAATCACCCTACTATTCTTCCAGAAGAGCTTCCAGAGGGGCTGGTTTTGTCCCCTTTGCAGAATGTAAACTGTGAAATTACCCTAGGAGTTAATAAAGTAATAAGGATTCTATAAGTATCAGAAGAATTTTCCCAGTGGCTTTATGTCATTGCTTATTTTTTTAATGAATGTGGAATTTCCATTGGCTGTAGTAATTTTGTCTGATTAGAATAGTGTATAATAGAGCCTAATCCTGAGTTAGTGTAGTTTGGACTAATACTTGGAAAATCTTGCAAATACTCTGGGAGCTATAATTTAATAATGGGAGCACCTGTCTTTACAAAGGTAAATAGTCTTTCCCAATGAAGGTCTATTTTAAATCAAGCTGGTCACAAACTCTTCCATTCCTCACTGAAATTCAAACCCTAACCCAGTCAGGGACCTGTAAAGGGTGCAGGTGTTCAGGACATTGGTATAATTTAATAGTCTGCCTTATCTATGCCTGACAATAAATAATGGGATATTGCCACTGAGAACCAGAGTAGTCTGTTGGCCTTGATTCAAAATATTTTTTCAGTGTTTCAGAAAAGATCATCAAATGTTGTCAATTAGCATCTCAGCAGTAATGTGAGTTTACCTGTATTGCCCTGAAATGTAATCCTGTTAATAAGATAGATAAGGGGGAGGCTGGTTTTTGTCAAACACTCATGAATGGAGGCATAAAAACAACTGTCTGCCTCTGATTGTGTCCTTGGCATCCCCTGTGGTTGGGAGACTGGAAACACTTTTTCTCACCACTGACACTGGCATGTATGCATTTATGTGTGGGTGCTAGTTCTTAAACTGTACTTCTAATGGAAAAGGTGCAGCTGGATGCTTTTTTCCATCCCTTCAGCTGTAATAGAGCTGCCACCTCTTTGTGTTTGTCCTGGGAAATGACGTATTTGTGTGGTGACATTATATTACTGCATTAGACATGATGTTATTAACTCACTGGTGCAATGTCATTATGTACTGAAGCAGAAGCATGCCAAGAAAACAATTTCATCACATGGCTCAGACTTGCAATGCAAAGTCATATGAAGGGGCCTGTGGTGAATTCAGGCCTTTTGCCCATGTGGCTGCTTTGCCCTGCGAGGTACAGAGCAATCAGTAATGTGGTGTCAATCAGTAATGTGCAGTGAAATCCTAAATGAACTGTAGCCCTGATGTGCTTGACCCTCTTCTTGTCATTTCTGTACTTTATTATGGGATGATGCCAAGAGACCTCCGACCTCGGACACTGAGCAGTTTGAATTGTTACTTTTAATTATTACTAATTGATTTTTCCCTGTCTTATATGTGTGTGCGTGTGTGTATGTTTGTTTGTTTTGTTTTTTCCAACCAAAACGCAGTCACCTTCCAAAGAGGAGATGGAGGACTAATGAGCAATGGAAGGTATGTTTCTTCGTATAAAGGTCTTCACACTGTGTTTATTTTTAAAATAAGGGATCTGAAAAATGCTATAGGTGATGCACTTGGGCCATATCCCATCACTGGGAAGACTGATAGCACTAGGAGGAGTTAAGTAGCTTACCACAAGGTTTAATGACCTATCTGTTGTGCACTTTGGAAGAAGCAAGCCCAGATGTTTCATATCTCCCAGATGTCCGGGAAGAAATGAGTAGTAAATATCACAAAGAATGTGTTCATTTGTTACTGGGATGTTTATTGCATTAATTAGACATTAGCAAATGAAGTTGCTGTTGTTTAAGACTCCTTATTGGCTCCCCCTAAATTGCTGTGAGTGAACAATTACACTTAATCGATCACAAAATAAATGATTCATGGATGATGAATAGGCTGTAGATTGATAGGACTGGATTCCACAACTTTGGCTACTCAATTGAAATTGATAAAAGCTGATAACGGGCCCATATATCCTCATCTGTTTTCCCTTTGCCAATATGGAGATTGTAATTAGGCCCTGGTAATAACTTCCAATCTCCTGTTTAATCAATATTTTAGCAAAAAGAGATTAGGCCTAATGAGAGTGAGTAGATATGGCAAGAACGCGGCTGGGTCGTCTTATTGCCGTTTCCATGGAAACCGATGTTTCTCTTAGGGATTGTTCCAGGCAGGGGTCTATAATGCTCAATGATCGGAGATGTTGCTCCAACTTCAGGAGTGTTTTAATAACCCAGGGAAACTGCAGAACTGCAGACAGCTTTTTGTTTTCATTCGGGAGAAAAGGGCGTCTGCAGCAAATGATTTGTTTCCCCTGCTGAACACAAATACAAGCAATCCACCTGCCTTGCTAAAGTCCTGTTTATCCTGGGGTGAGAGGGACACAGAGCCTTATGGCCTGAGTGTGCCTTCTCTTTCACCATGCTCCCTGTTTAACGCTGCTCTCGGAGCTGGAAATTACAGGGATATAAAAAGCCAGGCAGTCGTGGCACACAGAGATAGCTGTGGACTTTCCATTAATCCTCCTCAAACCTGTTTGCCTCTAAACCATCCAAGAGTGCTCAAAGAAAGAGTTACCAGCCTGTAGATGACAGGCATGCATTTGGGATGCAAGGGAAGGAAGAAATAGTAGCCCAAAGTCCTGGAAATGGCTGATAGGGAGCAATCAGTTTGAGTGATGGCTCCCTTGAGGTGGTAATTTATCATTCAGCCCTGGCATAGGATCCCGTGCTGGTGCTGCCTAACTCCTGTTTCACACAGACAACAGAGTTCATTTGGATTCTGGCAGAGTCACCATGGACGCCTAGTCCCACTTCTACTGACAAAGTTGATTTGTATATAACCTTAATTAACTGCTCAAGGTCTTTAAATCATCAAAGGCTATACAATTGTAATTTGAAATAAATTAAACTCTCCTAAACTGTTAGTTACCTATGGTGTTAGATGCCCTCTTCCATCACTATTTATGTCACAGATATTATAATTTTATATATATACGTATGTATATATATTTATGTGTATATCTCTTTTTCTTATTCTGCTTCAGTCGACCAGGTCTGTTAAATGCCAGTGACCCCAGTTATCCTTGGCTTGCAGACTCTTGGCCTGCCACAAGTCTGCCAGTAAATAACAGCACTAGTGGACCCAATGATCTTGGGAATTTTGGTCGTGGAGGTAGGTTTCCTTTTATTAAGTAACCCAATATTATAAAATAGACTTCCATTAGTTAACATCTATGATGAATACTGTATAGTATTTTTATCATTATAGTTTTATGTGTTTCTTTCTTTCTAGATTTGATTGAAAATTGACTTTAAAATGTTCCTTTTGCTTTATCTCTTTTTACTTCTTTAAAATGTATGTCTAGTTTGTAATTTGCCCCACAGTGGTGAGACAGAGTCTGCTTATGATGTCAAGAGAAATGTATTTGTGTCTCAACCTCATTTCCTTTTGTGTGGAGATGAGCAATGTGCTGTGCAGGGCAGTATAGCCAGGAATGGAGGATGTCCATAAGAGCAGAGGAGAGCTCTGGAGATGCAGGAAAGATGTTCCTTCAGCAGAAGGACATGAGAACTTGGTTGCTGTCACCTTACCCATCCTCTTCCTGCTGAGGGCCTGCTCTCAGTCTCAACCAGAATCTATGAAGAAAACCTCAAAGGTCTTAAGCAACTTTCTTTTTCATTGGAGGAAAGGATACATAAAAGGGAACTATTTAGATCTTGTATGGATTTGTTTCCATTTTGACTTGAATGAGCACCTTTGGGGGAATGAGGTAAAGATGTATTGTTACATTGATGAATCTTTAGAGGGGTTATTTCCTTTCAAACATTGAACTCAAATGGGAATTTTAAGATGTAGGATTGGGATTTTTAAAGTTCATAGTAATATTCACATCTCTCTGTTACTTACTTGCTTTCTGTGATGACACAGGTAATTCTGCATGATGGTCAGGAGAAGATTTCGTAATGTAAATGAGTATATAAATGTTTTAAAGACATAAAGAGATAAACAAAAATCAAGACAACCTGTACATCAAAAATGCATTAAAATGCAACAAAAATCTATAAAACCAACAAACTGGTAAATATGAAAATAATTCAGTTTTGGACTGTACCAGAATCTGCTTCTGAAGACCATCCCTCATACTGGTTATACATTCCCGTGAAAAGTCTCTTGACTGTGGTTTGACTACTGTGACTTAAAATTACAACAAAACGCCCTAGATTTATTTTCTGTATAAAAATGTTATGAAGTTCTTGTCAAAGATATTTAAAAGTAAGCAAAACTTTTGATAATATTTACAAGGCAGCTGAGTTTCTGCCAGCTTCTTTGTTGAGAATGTCTTGAAAATAAAACCCTTCAGTACTTTTCCATTTTTTCTTAAGCCCACAAAATACAGAAAAATTACCATTTTCTTTTAGAATTTGGCTCTACACAACTGGAATTCAAAGGGGTTTTTTTTAAATTTTTGCCTCAATGTGCATGAGGCACAGGTCCAAATTCATGCAAGAGATAAAACAGTTACGTTTTAAAATTCGGCAGCTTAATTCTGCCCATGATCTTTACAGTTGAGCTAGATCTTTTATTCTGGGTGGTTTGGGATCACTTATCCATATCTGTTTCAGCAGCTGAGATTGAATTTTTCTGCATTAAAGATGTATTAGAAGTATTTTAACATGTAGAAATGGAATATTAACTATATAGATAGAACTTGGGCCTCCTTTACTGGTTAAAAGGTCTGTGAAACATAAAAGTTCTGTAAGAATTTTAGAAAAAGTAGAGTGGCATCAGTCACCCTAGAAAACCAGAAGCTGAGGCAGGCAGTCCTAAAATTTCCCTTAAGAGTGAGATCCACTGTCATGGATAGGCATTTGAGAGTCAGGCTGTGAGTGGGAAGCACATGTGAGTCTTGTGTAAGGCCATAAAATTGTATTGGATCTCCAAGGCAGCAAGAAACACCTTCCCTGCACAAGTATTTCAGCACTATTTCATTTATCTCAAGAGTTACAAACAAAAGTTGGATTTAGTAGAGTTTTGGGGAAAGTTTCCAGTGGGAAATGCTTTCTTCATCTTTGGCCTGAAATGAACAGTGCTGTGTTTTTGCTGTGACAGCTTGCTGGGAAAACTACACTTGACTTTTGCTCAGTGACTATGGCACTTTGTAAAATCTCTACTTAATAGCTCTTTGAGTGCTTAAATGTATACATCTCACTGAGGTCAAAAAAGTAATCCTTGCTTGTACTGAAAATTCCCAGAATGTCTGGAGAACCTCAGCTTATCAGTAAGCATGACTGAAAGTCCTTGGCTGGTGGGCAGCTATGCACTTCCCTTTAAAGTGTGTGGACATGAATAGTTCTCCATTTTGAAATGACTGTACAGATATGATACCTCTTCAATTGCCAGAAATATGCTCTAAAAGACAGATGTATGTCTGAGTACTTCAGAGATGAGCATTTTGCTGGTTTTTACTTCCTTCAAATCCAACACAGACATGTTGGGCTGGATTTACTTCACTTTATACATCAACAACAGAATTTATTTACTAAACTTCAAGCCATTATACTTTGACAGAACCGATTGTGGAAAGGAGAAATGTTCATATTGTGGATGAAATGCAAGAAGGATAGGACTGCACTTGTCTCTCACATCTCATGCTGTATTTGCACATAGATACATTTTTGTTTGTGTACTGCCCCTGGCAGGCACATTGCATTTGTGCAGAAAGTAACAACATGATTTTGAAATATGGGCTGTAGTTCACATTATTTGTAATTTTTTTGCACTTGCAATTTATCTGCAGATATAAGTTAATTATATGAAGATTTTTTAAATACTTGATTGTGCCCATTTCCCTGCTGTATGCAAAACCAGATCGTGCTGATAGACCCAAATTTAATCTCTCTTTCTGCAGTGTCTCTGCTGAGCAGATTGCCATATTTATTGTTAACATTATGTTGCTGCCCTGAGACTGAAGATGTTATATGGGTCCTTGTTAAAATGTTCACTGTAGCACACCTGAATGCAAAAGAAAATAGTTCTGTGATCTAAATGTTCAACCCAGGAAAAAAAATAAACAAACAAACTAAACCCCAAAAAAACTAACGAAAGCAAACAAAAAATACCAAATCAGTGTAGGGAGACCATAGTGTCACATCTCATTGCTGGATAAGTCTTTGAGACAGTGAGAGAACAAATGTATTCCCTGAAGTTGTACAAAACCCACATCTGAGTTTGGAACTGAGATTAAACCCTTGACTAGGTGCAAGAATCATCTTTTCTTTCTGGGGCTTAAGGTACATAAAAATGGCTGTGATCCCTAGAGTGGGATCTGAACATCCTCACTATAGGCATATGCATTATCTCAAGTATGATCTAACAGTTGGAACCTGTATCTGCCATCTGGCTGTGGAAAGAAAACGGCATATAAATGAAGGATTTTTAAAAGAAGTACATTCTGGAATTGATTCAACCCTTTAGAGTCTAAATAAATTGTAAAAATAGTAGCATTTGATATATTGACCTCAGAGAGCAGGAAGGAGGGTTATCTGCTGAGATGTGGTTCTCCTTGGGACATCATGCCAGTCATCATTAGAATCTTCACACTTCGCTAGTCTCAGTTTCTGGATCTAGTATTCCACCAGCAAAGGTCACTTCAGTGTTTTGTAAGGAGGGAGATTGCCAATCTAACTGATTAAAGATACAAATTTCAGTGTGGGATAGGATTCAAAATATGGAGAAAATTCAGCAGATATTTAGTTAAATATGCTGTAATGGTATTCAGGCAAATGTACTGGAGTTTTTGAACAAGTTGTTCTCCATTACCAACATCGCTTCACCATTTTGAGGGACTGGTCACCTAAATCCCTTCAGAATATCAGATTTTCTTTCACATATCAGGAACAACTTGATTTTGTCAGGTTTTTCTGTTGTTGAAAAGAAGAAATGTACTGGCTAATGTCAAAAGGAAAATTAGATAAGCTGATGCAAAAAGCTTCAAGGAAATCAAGGTGATGCCCTTAAAAAATTACTTTGAGAGTTTTTCTACGTATTTGCTGGGCAAGTTCCCTCTGTGATTTCTAAATTCTTTCATCATGTCCCTGAAGCCCAGACAGTTTCATTGGTTCTGACACGGGGTGAACGATTGAAAACATTCTTCAGTAGAGAAATATTCCAAACTTCACTTTCACAGCTGAAGGTATGAGAAAAAAAAAAAGATGGTTTTAGGCAGCGAGACGTGAAGGACAAGTGGTAGGCCTGTCAGAGCTGCTGATAGCTTGGCCATGGTTGTACATCATCTTCCCTTCGTTGGCTCATGGGCCTGTCTCAGCTGAAATGCAAACGTGCAAAATGACACGTTTATTTCTCATCTTAAACCTCGGTACTTTCAGGCTTCCCGTGCATCCATGATTTGTTTCATCCCACAGATGTGCTGCCACCAGTGCCAGGGCAAGGAGATAAAACTGCCACCATGCTTTCTGATGGGGCCATTTACAGCAGCATCGACTTCACCACCAAAACCAGCTACAACAGCTCCAGCCAAATAACTCAGGCTACGCCATATGCCACCACCCAGATCCTGCATTCCAACAGCATCCACGAGCTGGCTGTCGACTTACCAGATCCGCAGTGGAAAAGCTCCATTCAGCAAAAAAATGACCTCATGGGATTTGGTTACTCTCTCCCAGACCAAGGCAAAGGCAACAATGGTAATTACAGCTCTTATTTTCCAGAGCCCTTGGCTTTGTGTACTGTATCATCTGTGCATGAATTAGAAAATTCTTTTTAGCTCTGTGAGATGCTGTTCGTGTTGACCTGAACTAATGCTTGCACACCTTGCATGCATGCTGAACCTCACCTGATCACAAAACACGTTGCACTGTGCTTTTAATGCTCTTTGTCCTGTGCTGGTCACCAAGCCATCTGCCTTCCATTAGGCTAGGGTAGGTGTACCTTTAAAAACAACCAAGTTAAAACCTGCCACCCCACCCCATCCTCCCTTGACTTGCTAACTGCATGTGTCGCATGTGCTTGTGCTGTCGACTAATCCCACGATGCCACTGTGACCTCTGCCGTTTAACCCTTAGCCTTGCTTTACATCCCTGACTACCGGGTGGCTGAGGGCCTGGCTAATAGATTGCCACACAACCAGTCACAGGATTTCAGCACCACCAGCTCCCACAACAGCTCCGAAAGGAGTGGCAGCCTCTCAGGTTGGTTCCGTCGCCGTGTGCAGGGGAGCGAGGGACGGAGGGGTGTTGACCAGCAGCTCGCCAGGGAGGCAGAACACCTCCCAGGCACCAGTTGAGGATAACCATGAGAGTTGCTGCCCACCAGCAAACAATGTCACGTGGGACTCTGCTGAAACAAAAAAGCCTTCTGCACAACCTGCTTGGATATAACTGGAGAGTCTTTCCCTGTGGTGCTTGTCGGCACAGCTGCCACCCTCGCCTTGTCACATCCTTCCCCTGAGACCATCTCTGGAGAAAATGTATTTCTGCATCCATCCTCAGTTTATAGGTCTCCCTGCACTGAACTTCATGAGGAGTTTATTATTTTTGTTGAGTTATTAACAGATCCCCCCACTCCTACGAGCTGCTTCTGAATGCTGCTCCTCAGTGAAGCTGCTTGCAAATAGTTGTAGGGCCCTGAAAGGTGACTGGGGTTTCAACAGATTGTGCCAAGTCTGCATACAAACAGGATGTAAATTTTATGTGTGTGCTGCATGTTCTATTGGAAACATGATGCATTTTCATCAGATGAAAATGATCATAGTACATGTGGTTGTGTATTATATCTGAACACACCTTTTTTCTTGATTTCTTTAATTTTGCTTACTTGTTGCTTATGTTATGTGTAGCTGTCTTTTTTTTTTCTTTTTTGTCAAGACGAAAACTGAAAAGGCAGCAGTTAAGATGAAAATCTGTGATTTCACCTGTCTGAAGTACGAGAGCACTGAAAGGACTTACTTTTGATATTCAGAATATACCCACAGCCTTTTGAATTTCCACTTTAGCTGAAGCAGTCCTCTCACTTACAGACCAAACCTAGAAATGGCTTCTTTATGTCAATTTAAATGGCTATTCAAATTGAATCTTGAGATAAGAAGCCTATAATCATTGGCCCATGACTCAAATAGCCAAATGTGCTTGCAAGTCTTGTGTTCTCAAGGAGGAGCATTAGCTGATTTGACTGAGACCAAAAAACAGGCTTTATGGTATTGTCAGAGACGTATCTGGAAGCTGAGTTCATTAAATACTTCAAGAAAGGTTCTTGTTCCTTGCATGTGAGATATATTGACAAGTAGCTTAGGAAATCAGCTTGCTCCCCAGGCTGCATGAAAATGCAGAAATTGATGTGCTGAGGTTCATATATGTCAGGTATCAGAGGGCAGTATCACACTTCAGATATGTTGACAGCTAAGGCTGCCTAAGAATTTCCTCAGAAAATAGGAATTGTCACTGGAAGATGCCTGTTGATCAAAGGCTGGACTTTGATCAAATGTTTCAAATACAACATACTCTGTGTAATGTTTCTCAGTCAGAAGTGAATTTTCTGATGACACTAGGAGCCTTTGGGTTATAGTCAGTCTTCCTATGGCCAGGGCACTCTTGGTGAGACCAAGGCAGCTCACAACTGGATGCCCCAGTGCTCAGATGAGTGTCAGATTATTGGGCTTGCAGTCAGTATTTTACTCTCCCTTGCCCACTAATTATGCCCTTGATACAGGATAATTATGTTGGTAATGCACGAGAAACTGGAGGAGACCTTCAAGTAGCCTGATAATTAGAGTATCACTGGAGTCAGAGACCAGCTTTGATGGCATAGTCCCCATCAGGGTGAGCAGGGATTTGTTCTCTCACTTCCTTGGTTAGTACTTTAAGTACTACTTATTATTCTGACTAAGTTTCTGTCTCTCTTACATGAATATCATGAGAATTCCTATCCCACTGTGGAATGGAAAATAGCTAAAACCTCAACTGCTTTATGATGCAGGGAAATTTTGTAGCTATAGTTTGCACAGATTATGTCTGTTCTAGGATCAGCAGCACAACTGGCAAATTCTTTCTCCAGCACCCGATTCACCTAGAGATTTAAACAATATAATTGAATTTCAGTGTGAGGAGACATTGAAGCATCAAGCATCATTGCTATGGGGAAACAAGGCTTTGGTGCATCAGTTTTCAAAAACAAATCAGGCTTTACGTGTTCGGTGTCTGTCCCACCAGTCTGAGAGCGGAGTAACTGCCCATGGGGACAGAAATTTCCTGCCCAACTGTACAGAGTAGGCTGCTTTCCCTACCAGCAATGACCTTGGAGTTCTCTCATTTCTTCATCTGAATAAGTCCCTTGTCTCTCTGTTTCACTTCTTCTAGTATCTCCATTATCTCTAATTTCTCTCTTTGAAACCCACAAAATCCAAGTGACTCCCATATTAGCATTCCTCACGTCCAACCTAGATTTTACCAGTCTCCTAAGATTATCAAGATGCTCCACTTCCAAAATCTTCCTCTCCACCTCAGCTAATCTCTGAATTGAAGTTGTTCTTAGCATTTCCCTTCTCTGTGTATTCCTAGTTTCAATCCTCCTGCAAAACAAAAATACACGCATGGGCTTTTCTCCTAAAGCAGCCCCTCCTGCCTTAGCTCTTGCTGGCTCCTACTCCTGCTGACTTCTAAAAAATTTCCCCATGTCCCACAAATTAAAATTAAACTACTTCCTTTGCACTGTTCAGTGACCCTATTTCTAACTCCACTTTTTTTGCCTTACCTGTGTTTTGAAATCTTCTTCCCTACAGAAGGTTCATGCATTTGTTCCTCTATCTCCACTGTCACTGGGGTGTCTTTTCACTGGTCAAAATGTTCTTTCCGTTTTCAAAAAATCTGCCCTCTCTGCCAGGCTACAAACAGAAGGAAGAGCCTGTTTTCCATCCTAATAGAAGTAATATCAGCTCAGTTCACACATAGTGAATGACAGGATCTTGGCTGGGCTTACTATAAATACTCCAAAGCAAGGAAGGAAGAGCTTTGGTCTAGAATTGAGTAGTGGAAAACAAAGACTTGATGGCGATGTGCTGCCAGCCAGGTCGATTAGAAACATTGCTGGGCTTGTTGCCTGCCTCTAGCAGGCACAACAGGAGGTGAAAAGAGAAGTCTTGGCTACTTCTGAGTCACGGAATCACATTTTTCTTCCCTCTCTATTTGTTCCTGTTATCATCCAGCTGATGTTTGGAGGTGACTGAAGAAAGCCCCTGTCTCACAGATAAAAAGTCCCATGATAGGGGCTTGTCTCTAGTGCTAGAATTGCACCTCCTTCTGTGTTTCTCTGTGCCCAAAGTTAGAGCCATGGCAAAGAGTGTGGTGCCTGCCATTGCACATTGTGCCACCCTCCCTGATCAGTCAGTTGTGGCTGTCTTGATTCATTGATTCATTTTATATGAGGGTTTTTTTGGCTGATCCTTATAAATAATCAGGAGATGTCAGTGGGTGAGATAGATTATGCTGTGCTTTCTGCAACAGGCCAGGGATGAGTGAGAGCATCTGGGTACCCCACTGAAAAGGCATGTGACAAACCATTCCTCCACCCAACAAAGAGTTTGAAAGCCACAACAAAACTCCAAGTAATGGATGGATCCCCAAGCAGTCAAGGCATTCAAAATGTCGAATCCCGTTCTTCCTCTTAACAAATTCCTGACAAGAAAAAGAAGTCAGGGCAAACTAAAAGAAGCAAAGCAAGTGGGATGAGAGCTTTCTCTGTGAGATCATTCTCCCACAAATGGAAGTGTCTGAGCTGGAGAAGTGGATGCAAGGACAATAAGAGAGGAACAGAGCGTTTAACCAAAATGCATTGCTCACTTCATTTCAACCTCAACCATTAGAGCTGTATATCAGAAATAGAACCTCTTCTCCTTAGTGGCACAAGGTATTTGAATCCTGTGAAACAGTCAGTCCTAAAACATTGCACGTGACTTCCTGCTCTTTTAAAAAAGCAGAAATTAGGAAATTCCTATCAACAAAACCCTGTTTCTTTTGTTTTGACAATTTACTCTTGTCTTGGAAGTTCTTGACTCCAATAACAATTTTTTGGACGGTGTCCTTAACCTCTGTGTTTTCTACTTATAAACTGTCTTATAATCACACTGGATTCTGACAATTGAAATAATTTGCTATGTTTCCTTATATTTCTTATACAGGAAAACCTGTTCTTCCTTGTTTCTGCACTACTGTGCTGCAAATGTACAGAGGTTTAATAAGTGATTTTCAGTAAATATTCAGAATATTTTCCCATTCCATTCTATTATTACTTATAACGTTGTGGCAGCATTAGCACGTTGATGCTGATTCTGCTGAGATATAAATAACATCTTCTTTTTTGGGGCATGTGCTCTGGAATCAGAATTCTGTCAAAGAAATGTAAATAGCTGGCTTTGTTTCCCACTCTATAGCTCTAACATTTTCTTTTTCTTTTTTGGATTTGCAGGTGGCAAAGGAGGGAAAAAGAAGAAAAACAAAAACACTGCCAAGCCCCAGAAAAATAATGGTTCAACCTGGGCCAGTGTTCCCCTCCCACCCCCTCCTGTGCAGCCACTTCCAGGCACAGAGCTGGAGCACTATGGGGTGGATCAGCAAGAAGCAGGGTAAATTTTGTTTTCTTTTTCTTTTGAAGAAAGATCTGTGATTTGCAGAAATGAATCCTTTTCTATTATTTTTTTAATTTTGTGAAGTGACAACATTTTTCTGTTTTGTTTAAAAAGAAAATAAAGAGACAACACATTATCCTGTAGACTTATTCAAGGCTGTGGAGGAGGAATGTTTGAATAGTTCCTCTGGATAGTGACTGAAGATGGAAACAAAAGTGACCTTGCTTCATCATCATGTAGGGCTTCAGTGCTTTCTCATGCTGAGAAGTATCTCACTTCACAGGTAGCTTAATTGAATTCTGGGATTGCATGCAGCTAATGGGATTCAGAGTGAGTAAGGATGACATAATCTGGCTCTGTGTATTTTTTCACTGCTTTGATGTTTAAAAATATTAGAGCCAACAGAACAAAAAAAAAAAAACAAAAACAAAAAAAACCCCACCAAATTGGATTAATTTTTGAAGATCAACCAATGGATAATAATCTTCTCATCAGCTTTTAGAAGAAATTTCGCAGTTGAGGAAGGCATGCTAATTATAGGCTTTTTTATTATTTTTCAAACAACTTTCAAGTTTCTGAAACCTTCCACATAATTTTGCATAGCTCAGACTTGTTCTCAAGGATACAAAATCACACAAGAAGTGCTAAATGAGAGGAATGAGACATTTCCTACACAGACAACAATTAAATAATGCTTTTAATAAAGTGTAATTATGTGATATACCAGGTTATCAAACTCTGGAGGTAAATCAGAGTATATAGAAACGTAGTTTACTGTGGGTAGCTCTGTTGGAGCCTTTGGAATAATTGTTCTGTCAGGGACAAATTTGTGTCTGTTTCAATACATGGATTAATCAATATCTCCTAAGGATTAAACATTTTTAAGAATACATTGTAATAGCTTCACTGAATAAAAATATTTCAAATGTTATCTCAATTATAAGTGTGAGTTGATCATTACTACTTTCATAATTAAAGTTAGAAAAATTCCCTGTTGTTTCAGTTTATACCAACTCCTTTGACTCTTAAAATGAGCAATAAATGACTGTTAGTCAGGAAAGTTCTTTTTAAAATTAAGGCCCATTCAGGCTGTATTAGAGTTAGAATTTCAAAGTAATGGAAATGAATAACCTTATTGATTGTGAGTATTTAAATCTCAAGGCAAAAAGTTCATATAATCATTGTCTTCTGTATTCTGTTATAAGAGGCTAAAATAAATTTTAAGTTGTTTCACCATATAATAATTTTGTCTTTATGAGTTTATATCCTTAAAACACATGTGGGGCCCTTTCACTAAAACAATTATGCAATAGAAGGCAAACCACTTGGATTTTCTTCAGAACCATGAAATAGCATTAAAGGCAAATGGAATACCTTATAGAGAAATCCCTTGTGACACAGGGCTTGACTCCTCAGTTGCATAAAGCACCTGTAATTTAGCTGGAAGGAATGATGTTGGTCGCCAAGACAGCATTGGTTATTTAAGGAGAAGGTGATCACCAGCCTCCAGGTTCACAAACATTCAGACTTAGTTTTTCCTCTGATTATGTTTTGAATTACCCTTCTCTGTTTTTTGTAATGTCTCATTAGCAGTGGTGGTAGCAAGACCTTGTAACATGCATTTTACCCAGCACAGAAAAAAATTGACGGTTGGTCTTAGAGTCTCAGTCTGGAGCTGCAGTAATTTGGAACCACCATTGATGAAGACTGAATCTGCAATGCCCATACTTTCTCAGGATACTTCCAATTCTACTGGTGCTTCTCTATTTAGGAATTGATCTTGTTCCTGTGGTTTTCAACATGCTGAAAGGGAAACAATCATAAACTGCATTCCTTATGTTGCCTTTAACATTGATATACTGGGTTTAAAAAGAAAAAAAAATGCCACATTTTTTAAACTCTTTTGTTCTTCTTGGTTTGTTCTGATTTACTCTACCTGTGACAAGTTCAAAGTGTTTTAATTTTAGAATTAGTTACATGCAGATGTAATTATATTGTGAATTACAACTGAAAAATGAGCTTCCAGTGAGAAAAACCAAACACGTTAATGAAATTCTCACAATATGATACAAAATATGAATGTTTAGAGCAATAAGGAGGGTGGCATCTGTGTGTCTTCCTATTACAATTAAATTCAAATGTGAGTTTATTTATTGGCATAATTATCACCAAAAAACTCAAAAAATTTGACACCTAGTTTTGCTTACTAGACATTAGTGCTAGTGGCCTTATAAGCACTAGTGGATTTCTAAGTTGCAAAAGATAATCTACAATAACAAATGATATTTAAAGGAATTCACCTAATTTAATCTATCACATTAAAAACAGACTCAGTTTTCTGTACCATCTTCTTCCCAGAGGCACTAGGGTTGCCATTTGCCTCCATTTTTCCATAAACTGCAGAAGGAAAAGTGAATATCTTACTCCAGCTAGGCCTGTTATATAATGTGGTAGAGCTTTGGGGTTCTCTTAGATTACTGTTTAACCTCAGCAAAGAGCCTGCTTGTGCCAATTAAGTTTCTCTTTTCCTACTGTACCTCCCAAAATGACATGCTCCCCTTCCCACCCTTTTCAGAGAAGATGATTTTGCTTGATTTAATGTAAACTTGACAGTAAAGAAATGCTTGTTTTTTACTTATTATCCTTTACTTTGATTTTTCACCAATAATATCCATGATCTTGAGCCAACCCAGTAAAGGCAGTCAGCATATTACTATTTGGTTATTTCTATTTCTTGCTATTGATTACACCTCAAAATGGAATATTAGTTGCTGAATGTCAATATATTTGATACTTATTGTCTGTCTTTATGAAAAGCTAAGGAAATAGTGCCTTTTACTTCAAAAAGTATTTTTTGGTGAGTTCCAGGGAGGGAAGTTTCATTTGTTTGCAAAAATATATGTAATGAAACACAGTTTTACAGAATGTGCCCTATATCTATCACCTTTATTTTATATTTGGAAGGAAAAATCTATTTCTGTAATGAATCGGGCTTTTTAATAGCAAAAGATTACTATAGAAGTGCTAACAATGCAATAAAACTTACTAGAAAAATAGAGACTCATGTTTGTTAACCAGAACTTATTAGGGTCTTAATTATAATGAAATTACAATCAGAGGTCGCTAATGAAGTTAAGGCACTTAGATTTCAATAAGTGTACTTGAAAAAAGCTGCATTTTCACCACATTGGATTTACTCAGAAGACGAAAAAGGATATGGATGTGGCCAGTAATCACTATGGTGGTACCAGATGTTTCTGTAACTGTATCACTTATATGACACGTAGTTACTATGTAGTCTGTTAGGTTTGCTTTTTTTTTTTTTTGGCCTTTGTTGGTTTGGGGGGGGGGTTTTGTTTGTTTGTTGTTTCTCTAAAGTGAAGGTTAGGGCTGTGGCTTTTCAAGACACCTTACATTAAAAAGACAAAGGTTCTTGTACCTGAAGTCTTGAATCTCAAATGTCCTGAACTTCAGGCTTAGGCTGCTTTCCACTTCAAACAAAATTTGGGTAAAGATACAGTACTTGTGCAGAAACTTTTCACTAAGAAACCTCTTTCCTAAGAAACCTTTTTGCTATCAAGCTGAACCTTTGGGGATTTGAAGCGAGTAGGGTCAGAAGGCGAGCACATCCAAAGCTCATTTATTCACCATTGAAAAGTCACCTGGGAGCATCTTTTTCCCCTGTCCCTTTTAAAGAAGAAGCCATTATAGCAAAGCATGAGGTTGAGAGAGCAAAAGGCAGCGAGAGGACTGTTGCACTGCACATTTTTAGCAGCATGATTTAGGATGGTCCCTTCGGCCTTAGTTGCAAATGTCCTGAGTAAATGTTGTTTGGAAAGACAAATTACAGCTGGTCATGTCTTAATTGTTTGCTAAGGTTGAATATGTATCATGTAACATTTTCTTAAATCTCTGTGTTATGAAAATGACAATGATCAATCACTTGACCTCTCCTAGAGGCCAAATGTTAAGAAGCAGCCTTTATTTTTACTTCTGTGCTCATATGTGTTTGTGTATTTATGGTTACACCTACCTCTATAGAGATTTAAATTCATACAAGTGTGAATTACCAGATATATTTTCCATGGACTTTTGGATGATTAAGTCAGGTTGTTTTAGCTGTCCTGAATCTGTGTGTTTAAATACAGACTACAGACTTCTGAATAAGAAAAAAGTAGTTTTGTTAATTTAAAGGAAAAAGTAGTTTCATTAATCTAAGAAATATTTGTGTTTTGCTGAAAGTAATGTTCTGTTCATAATACAGGTTTTGCAACTTCTCCATCTCAGTGTTCCCAGCCTTTTTGTAACCTGGCTTCACACTTGAGAAAATTGACAGTAATTCATTTTTCTCTGGGAAATTGGTAAATCCTTCCTTCCAAATCAGAAGCTTTAAAGGAGTATTTTTAAGATGGTTTGAGAAAGTAACTGTATAGTGCAAAGCATTGCCTGCCTGCATTGCAGAAAAAAGGACCTTGTCAGCAGTCCTTGAAGGTGGAAAGAAGATAAAGTGACTTAGATGATGCTTGGGAAATGGCCTTTAGAGTGTGTGATGGTTTGACAGTGAAGGAGCTTGTCTGGTTGTCTGGTTGCTTTTTTTTTATTTTTTTTTTTTAAGCAACTTTGTATCCTGAGTTATTTTGGAATGCACCAGGAGTTAAGAAGAAATGTGTGCTGGTGCTCAGGGGACTGATGTCTGACTGGATGTTTTGAAGATGGTAAAAGTAGACAGTTGAGATTTGAGTGGTGTGATTGTCAGCAAAACTGAGTACAACTGAAGTTGTGCTCAGATTAGGGAATTACTCTGGGGAGATAATGCACAGGGAATGGCCACAGTCACTAAGGCCTATCCACCTGGAATGATGCCAGAGTCTCTAAGGGACAGCATCCCAGGATGATACTGTAATACAGCAGTGAATTGAAAGATCCTCTGATGAGTACAGACTGAAAATAATTGACTTGCTGGCAAAACTTGCATAAGAAGTGGTAACAAAATATAAAGCTTTTGTTTCTAGCCCTGAGCAGATATAGGATCACCCCTTACACCTTTGGTATAAGGGAACAAAACACACAAACTCCTACCAGGACACTCTTTATGTCTGAAGAGAGAAGAATTTGGTATTCAAGCGTACTCCTAGTGGTTAATATTCCCATTTACTTTGGGCAGGTGTGTTGAAAGTGTTCAGAAATGTGACACTGTCTAGGTAAGTCCCAGTACAGATTGGTTAGGAGGTGGGGTGCTGGCAGAGCTGTCAACATGTGTGCTAATGTACCTTATCAGCTGGTCCTGTGACACAGCATATGCTTGGGGTCAGTGCTGCTGTGACATGGATGTATTGCACATCTTAGGAGCTACCCATGTGCAGGGTGGGAAGACCAGAATTTATGAGGAAAGTGTAGCTTTTTATTTAAGCTCCAAACCAGAAACAAATGGTAAATTTATAGGCAGATAAAGGGGAGGATGGATGTAAATGGATAATGCTCTTGGGCTCATGGTGTGACTCTTGAGGATGGTGCTGTGGAGGGCCAGGAGTTGGAGTTGGTGATCTTTATGAGTCCCTTTTAACTCAGCTTTTTCTGTGAAATATTCTGTGAAATAAGTGCATAAGTGCTAATACATAAAGCTTGCTCTAGCTTTTAAGAATGCAGCTATTTTCATGTCCAGGTCAATATTCATTCTCTTAACGTTAATGATCCTGGAAGTGTGTTAGGTCATTTTTGTTGTTGATTGTGGTGTAACATTATCTAATCACCATTAACAAATGCAATAATGGGTTACTAATTTTTCTGTTGCATATCTTGTTCAAGTTGCTTATCAGTTGTGGGGAAAATTAAACTGACAAAGTAAGGACAATCTAAGCAATTACGACCCTATTCTCATTAAATTTTAGAACGCACACAGTGTGCAAGGTTTCTAACTGTAGCAGGAATTCTGTGTACCCTCTACACCTTCTACTGTGCAGCAGGGAGGAGTTTTGATCCACGCTAAGTTTGTCTGGTTTTTATTTTAGATATGACAGTGATGGTTGGTGTCCACCTTTGCCAGTTCAGACCTACCTGCATCAGGGCATGGAGGATGAGCTTGAGGAAGATGATGACCGTGTCCCCACACCTCCTGTCCGGGGAGTAGCTTCATCTCCTGCCATCTCCTTTGGGCAACAGTCGACTGCAACCCTCACGCCTTCCCCACGAGAGGAGATGCAGCCAATGCTTCAAGCTCACCTCGATGAGTTAACAAGGGCTTACCAGTTTGATATAGCAAAGCAGACATGGTAAATGTTTGAAGGGGTCACCTGTGATCAGGGGAAATGAAATAATAGTAATAACAGTAATAATAACAAAAATTCATTCCTTTTTGACATAAATAATGACTTGTGTTCAACAGCGTTTCAATTATGTTTCCAAAGAAGTAAAATGGAAGAAGAAATAGCAAAACTTTACCCACGGTTGGAAGGCCTTACACATCCCCTATGTGCTTTTAAAATCATAATACAATATGCTAAATTTTGTCTAAAAACACATAAAAACAATATTCCTGCAAAACTGCACACACTCAGCTAAGTACTTAATACCCACCTCCTGACAGCTTTTATACAGTTGAGAGTACTCTCTCTTCAGGCTAGCAGAAGACAGGAATTTTTTAGAGTTTTCAAGAATAATAAGATTCTAAATTCCTGATTAGAAATAATGACAGTCTCTTGAAATAGCAATGTGGCAGCTTTTACACTGTGTCACATGAGAATGAAGTATTTGCATCTCTGTACTTTGAACTACCATGAGAATTTCTGATCCGTAGGAAAAACCCAGAAGCAGCAGAAAGCAAGTTGTTAGTATTTACAGGATGCATCTAGTGTTTCAGAGTGCTTTATGCCTATTTAAAGGAAGAGCAAGCAAATACCACAGTAACATTTCCCCTGCAAAACAAACAGAAGCAATCTCTTCAGGGACTGAAAAAGAACTTGTCAACTGCACCAGACTGGGGATGTGGTGAAGGTCAGTTGCTTCCTGGATGTTCCCTGAGCAGCAGTTGTCCTTTTACAACTCCTCTACCCAGACAAAGCCCGCGACTCTCGGCGGAGCGGAGCGGAGCTAGTTGCTGAATGGCACGCTGCCAGCAGAGGAGCAGCCTTTCTTCCCTGGTAAATAAAGCCACGGAGCTATTCAGCTTGAGCTCCCATAAATACATCAGGCAGGTAGGCAGGCGGTGCCAAACCAAAGCCAGCTGTTTTCCCTGGACACCTTGGAAGCCTCGGGGCTTGTCTGCAATCTGCACTCAAGTCAACAGGGTAGCTCGGTCCCGCTGCAGCGCCGCGCTGCCAAGCACCGACCCCAGCCTGCCTGTGGGACAGACCCAAATCCCAGGCAGCAGCTAGACCTGGCCTGTGGAAGGTACTGGCTCCTGAGCCAGCACACAGATGCACACCCTGCCAGCACAGGCAGTGGCTGCTGCACTGTGCAGCTGTTACCCTTCCTACGCCCTCCAAAGCAGTCCAGGCATGGATAATGGAGCAGGACGCTGCACCAAAGCCTCATGCAGCTGGCAGGAAAGGTCTTGCTCCCTTTTTGGAGAAATGAAAATTGATTGGGAAGTTTCATAATGTGCTTAGGATTATACAGATTTTAATGTCGCTCTTGTGTAAAGTCACAGTAATTGAGCCTGAAAGTCTGAAAAAAAAAAAAAAAAGAAAAACGAGGACATAACCTATTTTTCATACCTTTTGAGTATTGGGCTGAATGCTGAGGGTGATTTTTACATACAAGTGATTTTTATGACATGGAATTTTTTAATGTATTTTCGTTGTTTGGCTGGATATGTATCATACTAGTCAAAGTTAGTAGAACTCCATTGTTTTGACTGGGAAGGAATATTTTTTAGTCTCCTTTTCACAAAGTTAACCTGTCCATTGTAGAGACAGGGGAAAACTAAACAGCAAAGTGAGAGCTGTCAGATAGGTTACGGTGGGAGTAGCAACTGAGAAATAGAGAGATCAGCCAACTAGGAATTTAAGAAAGAGCCCATTAGAGATTACTGGAAAAGTACATAATCATTATGGCCTTGATCCAGCAAATCACTTAAGTATATGCTTAACTATGAGTACATGAGAAATTGACTTCAATTGTTCTATCACAAGCTTAACATTAAACATATACTTAAGCATTTTACTTGATTAGGAGCTAATCACACTGTTTATTGAGGGTTAGTTAGATGGTAATGCCCTTTAGTGCCCCAGTGTTTTGAACACAGCATAGAACACTAAAAAGGTGGTGTCCAGGCAGAAAAGTGTTCAATAACTGTTAATCAGAATGGGGTTGTATGTCAGAAAGGAAACACTTGTTCTGGAAATAAGATTCAGAATAGGCAATAATTAAAACCTACACTGAGGTGGAGAAAGTTACCAGTGGTACATAGCATTTACCATGACATTCTCATATCTGATAGCTTTACATTATGAAAATAATAATTAAAAAAAAAAGATTCATTGAAAAAAGAGAACTCATTCATGTAGGCAATAATTCAGCACAAGGTTTCCACTGAAAATGTACTATAGCTGTGAGCCAAACAGGTGACAATTGTAATTTCTTCAGTTTTACTGATGTCCAAGCAAGAGACCAGCAGAATCCTGGATCCCATCCAGAGTGCTGCCGATTCAAATCAGGTCATGGCACCTCACGTGGAGCCACCCACAGATTCCCACATGCCTAAGTTAGCAATTTCAAGCGTGGTACATGCTCTTATGCCAAGGCCAGTGATGCCTGGCTCCCCTGGCACAGCTTGCTGTGTACCTGTTGTGCTGTGGAGAATGCTGCTCTGAAAGCTGATGGTGGTGTTTTCTCTCAGAGACCAAGTAAATCCAACTCTGAATCCCATGCTTGCCTTTGGTCATTTAGCTATCCTGTGGCTGCTTTTTTGTCTTCCTTTTTCTTCTTTTTTTTTTTTTTTTGTTTCATGTGATTGCTGCATGCAGTAATTTCACACATGCGTTCCCTAATACTGCTGCAATTACATCAATTAAACTTCTTGGAATAAGGCAAAATGAAAAGGCCTCACTGATGATGCGTTCATTGGACTTGAAAATTTCTTCTGTCCTCCTGGCCATTTCCTCCTCTTTAGGGTGACTTTTGCTTCAGGCACTGCATCTGTTTAAGCGGAAGAAGTGAGATTTAACTTTGGTTCAATGTGTGATTTGCAAGGGGGAATATTGGGTGAGACACTTATATGCTAGGCTGGGATTCAGAATTGCTCCTTTCCTTGGGTTTCCTACCTGATTTTTGTAGCCTCTGTGGCTGCCACTTTTCATCTGTGAGAAGACAATCCTGACCTTACCCACCCTAGAGGATTTTATCTTTATTCTTTCTCTTTAAGACTGGAAAGTGTGCAGACACTCTGGTATTAGAAGCTGAAGTGAATAATTTAACTGACTTTTCTTGAGTTTGGCCTAACCAAGCACGTTTTGTAAATCTACCTCAGGACTTCTTGAAAGGCTTTTTTTTGGTGTTTTATTGACCATGGGCTGCAAAGTCTCATCCATTCTGATAACTTTTCCTGTTTGTTTGTGTAGGCACATCCAAAGCAATACACAACCTCCTCAGGCTCCAGTTCCTCCCCTAGGATACGTATCTGGAAACCTCATTTCAGATTTGGAAACAGATGTTCCAGATGACGATGATGATGAGGACGACATCGAAGAAGAAACTGTAGAAATCAGTAGGCCACTAAGAGGTCTAGAGCACACTCCAGGCTCCAGTATGGACAATCTAGACAGCTCTGTGACAGGTAACCAAACACAGTAACACCAACTTGGTACTACCAGTAAAATACATCACCATTTGGACAGTTTCTAAGTGAAAATGTATTCCACTAGATTTCTGTAACATTTAGCATGTTAATACTAAACACTAAAGTTAAAGAAGGATTTGGAAATGCTTTGCTTTGCTGCAAAATGATAAGGAAATTCATGAATTTTAAAAAGCTTTAAAGACTTGAAAGAAAATTCAGTTATATTCCAGCTTTCATGAAAGGTTCATTCTACTAGAGAAGCAAGGCAGTTACATAAAAAGGAGGGGGAGGACCTCAGCTTAGCAATGTGTATTTCATAAATCAGGAGCAGCATAAAAATGTTATCTTAAAGTACTTTTAGGTATTCTGCTGGGCAAATGTTTTCCCAGATGAACACAAGGAAGTTAAAACACTTCAGAGCAAGTGTAGCTAGATCACCACAACATTTATTTCTAGGGTAAGTACAACATTTATGTAGGAAAATGTGTATTTTGAATGTATTGCTGAATTTAGCAATTGTTCCCTTTTAGAAAATCTGTTTAATAATTCTGACCCTCCTTCCCTCACTTCTTCCTGTCCTTTGCATGCCTTGGAAAGCTACATCATCATCAAAGGGGACCTAGAAAGTCCTGCTATAATAAACTAATGCACAGAATCTGAATGAATTAAATTGCTGTTGGTGAAATGTAGGCAGTGAAAGACATTGATTTTTAAAAACACAGATTTTATATGGACATCATGTCCTTTTTGTAAGCATCAATGTAGTTCTCTTTAGGTTGAACCAGGGCCTCTATATAATGTACTGTGTCCATAGTGTGAAGGTGTGCTGGAGACCCAAATATCCCCAATGCCACAATGTTAACAGGGGCTGCTTCAGTTTTTGATCTCAGCAGACAAGCACTGATTGTTGGCTTTACCTTGAGGGAGACATGTTCAGAACAACTTCCTGCCATAGCACCACTGAATTCCATCTTTGTCTGGGCCTCTGAAATCCAGTTCTTTTGCACTCATAGTTAAGGATTGCTAATCTGAAAACACTTCAGGAATATGACAGTGATGGAACATCAATCATTTTCTTCCTTTCCCTTGTTGAATGAAATAGTGTGTAGCTTAATCCCACCTTCCAGGTTTTCCTTCACCCTAGAGCCAGACTGCTTGCCAATCTAATTAACATTTAAGGATTGTATCTCTGCTGCTGTGATTTGAAATCCAGATGCAACTGAAGGCCAAAGAGTTAAAGTTTAAATCCCTGAATTGAGAAGGTTAACTTCTTAGTGCATGAGTATGTTAACTCACTCTGCTTGAATTTCTAGTGTAATCTCCTTCAGGCTATAATTCTGCATATTTTTGCATATCTCACTAGTGGCTCAGAAGCCTTTCTGTTAGCAATTCACTAAGAATTTTGCACTGGTAGAAGAGCAATAAATAAATTTTTAAAAAACCAGGTTGGTATATATTTTTCATTTGGTATGTATTAATATGGCAATGCTTATGTATCTGTAAATCAGAAAATGAATGTTTCCACATTTGCATCTTCACCTAATAGTTTGGACCACCCTGCCTAGAGCAAACAAGTAATATTTGTATTCCTGCTCCAATTTGAAACTTCAGTGCTTATTAAAATTTATACTTTTATGAATAACCTTCAAACTTGTTATAATATTTTAAAATCTTGTTTAATTTTTGGAGTGTTTAATGTCTAATTGCTGGAGTGTTAAAGGCTTCTTGATATTTTGGAAAAAATAGGGCAGAACTTGATAATGTAGACTGGGAGTATACTTAAGGTGGTCAAAATACACTTCCACTCATCACCACCACTAACTTCATGTGGCCTCATCCAGCTGAAAAATTAAGGCTTTTCTGTTGCCTTTTCTTTAACTTGTTTAATTACTAGGTGGATTTGTTCCTTGCTCTGGTTTACTGCGTGGCAAGGTGTTTGCTGGCACTGCAGGAAGGGAATGTGCAGCTGGAAGGCAAGAAAAATTATAGACTGCCCCTGTAGCACTTAGCCAACATTTAGACTGACTTAATTAAGGAATGATAGCCTTACAGAAGTATACCCAGAGTGTTAGCCTAAAGGGTCTGTAAGATGGCAAAATCTCCAAGTAACAAAACTGCTTCTGTTTTCCTCAGTTACTATATGGGTAAAACCTTGATTTTAGAAGAGTTTGTATTGGGCTTGTTTTTTTTCTAAGGGTGGAAAGAAGTTGCCTATTATACTTGGCCAAATTTTGTTTTTCAAAAGAGAATTTTAATTTTTGTTCATCTGTTTCTGTTAACTCCTCTAGGCTGTGTTTGATGGTGGTGAGGAGTGTAGAGCAAATCGCTTCAGTTGTTCCCAAGCTGTTTCTCATTCTTCAATTTGATTGCTTTTAAAATACCGTAGAACAACTAAATTGTTCTTTCTTGTGCTGAGAATATATAAGCTACTTCTTTTCACAGAGCCTTTGGTGACTTCAGCCAGCATTTGTCTAGGAATTTATAGCTCACGATTTGACTTCTCTAAACTTATTTGAAAATGGAGGCAAATGAGAACAGCTGACCCAGATGAAGCAATATTTCTGTTCATTCTGAAGTGCCCTGGGAGTTCAGTGTTTGTGAGAAATTTAAATTGACATCCCTTGGTCCAGACTTCCTCCAAAGAGAGTTGCTGTGGAAGGAGCAGGGCGAGGTTCCTCACCTTGTAGTGTTAGCAAGCCTCAGCCATGCCTCAAAGATTCCCACTCTTGGACTGAAATGGGGCTTTGTTCTTCATGGCTGAGCTGAGAACAAGGATTTCCTGCAGTGCCAAATGTGAGATTCTCCAAGGGGAAGCACTGGCACTGCGTGAGCCAAAGCACAAACTATTGAATCCCTCTGACACCACAGTGCTGCTCCTTTAAACTGTTTAAAAGTCAAGTTGTCTTCCAGGCCCTTGAGTTTTAGTCACAGCTAACTGAAGATTCAGACAAGGATTTAATCTGCACTATTAAGCTTTTCTCTTTGCAGGTGGCAGAGACATAATGTTGACATGTATAATAAAGTGAAAAGAAAGGAGGAGTGCACAGGAACTGTATCTTAACTTTCTCCAGATATCACAAAGAGAATTCAGGGAGGAAGGTTGAGATTTGCACGTTTGTGGGATGCAATATGAAATTAAAGCCAAGGTTTTGCTTCATTCCCAGTGTGGTTTGTTAGGATATTGAGTCACTGAATCTGCTTTAAAAACAAAAAAAAAGAAAGAACCAAAAAACACTGGTAACATTTTTACTGCCTTAAATTTTAATTCATAATTATTTAAGGTTATTTTTTGCTTTCAGAGGCACATTGAAGTATGTTTTTTCTTTCTCTTATGTTTAATGTTTGCCTTTATAATGAATTGCTGTGCAGAGTTATGGCATGAATGGCCACAAAGAGTCCGTTGCATTATTCTACTTAAATAGACTTAATTAATTGCATATGACAACTGTAGAGGAAATTAATTTGCTTCTCACTGAAATCACTAAGAGCAAGCCTAGGTTTTTTCAGGTCAAAGTTTTATGGTTTGGGGATTTTCTTTGCCTTCTCCTTATCTCCTCCTCATCCTGCAGCACCAGTGAAGCTGGTTGTGAGAGCTGTTGTGTCTTCAGTAATTTCAGTCATATCTTGGTACATTTTGACTGAGGGAAGAGTTTTGACTCATTAACTAGCATGGAAAGTAGAGCAAGACCTCTTCTACCTAACTGATACAAACTGATATAAACAGAGAGATATTCTTGTAAATAGTGCCTCAACAAATGGGCAACAACCTTTTTTTTTATTATTCAATAGAATTATATAGATCTAAATTATAAAAATCTCTGTAGATTGTTTAGGTCAGCAAGGAAGAATATCCCTTATATGTTTTGGTCTTGATTAAAAGACTCACTGATCACTGTCTGTATGGAAAAGGTGTTCATTCACTGTGTCTGAGCACAAATGGAATAATTCTTGAAAACTGCACAGTATCATTTTCATGAGCCATATTTTACCATGGCAGAGCTCAATGTTTGTATTGATTTGCTTAGGGATACCTATTGCAAAAGATTCTATTTTATAAGCAGTTAGACAGATTGCATTTAATAGGAAGAATGTGCTTCATGGATTAAATATGTGCTCAGAAAATAGGAAACTGCTACTTTTTGTATCTCATAAAAATGGTAATGCAACAATTAGCAGGGTCATATTATAAAGCACAGACTTTACTCTAGCTTAATGGATCTAGGGATATGCATTCATCAGCAACGATAGATTTAGCATAAAATGACATGTAAATGAATTGATGACTGATCATAAATTAATTTTAGTGCTGAAGAAGTAATAGAGACACAGCAAGTTGCCACTTTATCATAGTATTTTACTGCTCAGCAACATTTGAGCAACTACTTAATGTTCTGTGTGCATTTCTTTTCTAACAGCTTGAATAAATTTGAGAATTTTTTGTGCCTTTCAGCAATATGGAAACCAAAAAAATCTAGAAGGATGGAATGCAAACAGAAATAAATTTGGCTAAGTGACATAAATTCATTTTTCATTAGATGTTTATGAAGGTCATTAATTATCATTGGACCTGTGAAGTGCTGAATATCTACCTATGGTTTTTTCCTCCTTTTTTTCAGTGTTTTCTGCCCAAAAAATAAAACGTTTTAAATGTAGAGGTTATTCCAGGTATATAAATTTAAATACATGGGCATTTATGGTAAAGGAAAGTTAAAAACAAAGTCTAGTTTTTGGAAGTGTGATCATATTTAGATTCTGCATCCAAACACTTCTATAATTCTTCCTTATTTTGGTAGTACAATGACTATTGCTCCTTCTATTCCATCACTTCCACCAAAATCAGTGGGCAGTCCTGCTGTGTAATCATGACAGTGGTCAGACGTATCTAAGAGTGGATAATATCTTTCTTCTGTACAAAGGCTAAAAGAATTCTGTGACTGATTTCAGCTGAAGAAGCATCAGTCCCTAAGGATATCACCCACACTTCAGAAACCTAAGCAGTCTATCTCTACTCCATTAAAAAACTTCAGAGGAGCAGGGGCTTAACATTAATATGTGCTGGATGGTCTTGTAAAGAAGCAAGCACACAGAGGTTGGTAGATGCAGAAAAGTATCTAATGGAATTCTCAGAAGTGCCAGGTTTGTTGTGAGCAGCTTTTATTTCACAGGTGCATTTGACTTTTTATTATCATTATTTTTAAGTAAAGCAACAATACACTTTACAAAGAAAAATAGCATTTTTATTGCCAGCAAAATGCCACTAAAAGCAGTAGCATGTAGTCTACTGGAAGCTGGCACCTCTGTTTCCCTCACCTTTCCCTGAGAGCAAAGAAGCTTTCTGTTTGCATTAGCACCAAGAGATATTTTATGGAGCAAGAAAACAGAGTTCAACTTTTCACAGAGCTGATTTTGTTCTGCATAAAGCATTTACTGCTGCTGTCAGCAAGAGTAAAATTTACAGTTGCCAGAAAGCGTAAAAACTCAAATGTGCTCTTGGAAAACATAGCGAGCTGCATGTAAAGAAGACACTAAAAGCCTGTTTCATCCCATTTCAAAATGCACAGTTGATCTGAAAGGAACGTCAGCATCTCTTATTCTGCCTTTATTCAGAGAGAAACAAATGTGCATCTGATTTGGAAAGCAAGAGGCCAGTGGATGCCTTTAAACAAGCAGTCCCCACGTGTGCCATGTTAACACAGCTGTGTGGTGGCCTGAGGTGCCCAGGCTGGGCTCCAGCACTCCCATGCCTTCTGGGCAATGTCTACACCTCTGCAGGTCACAGCAAAATGGGATTTACTGCTGCAGGTTTTGCTGGGGAAAAGAAATTGTTTATGCAGGGAAACTGAATAGCCCAGGAATCAGTAGAAATAATATAGAGATTATGCCTTTAGCTCCCTGGTCACACACAGCTGTGGGTGCTGTACATGGCTCAGTGTATTTTGCTGACTTCAGCAGTTAGAAGTTTCTATATAAAAAAGTTGCTCCCAGCAACCAGAAGTAATGTAGAATGATTTGGACTAGGAGGGACTTTTAAAGGTCATCTTGTTCCAGCCCCTCTGCCATGGACAGGGACACTTTCTACTAGACCAAGTTGCTCAGAGCCCCATCCAGCCTGGCCTTGAACACTCCCAGGACTGGAACATCCACAGCTTCTCTGGGCATCCTGATCCAGTCCCTTACCACCCTCACAGTAAAGAATTTCTTCCTTATCTAAAATCTAAACCTTCTCTCAGTTTGAAAATATTGCTTCTTGTCTTGTCCCTACAGGCCTTATCAGAAAGGCTTTGTAATGACCCCGCTCTATGTATTGAAATGCTGCAGGAAGATATCCCCAGAGCCCTCTCTTCTCCAGGCTCAACAACCCCAGTTGTCCCAGTCTGTCTCCACAGAAGAGGGTTTCCAACACTCTGATTGTTGTTGTGGCTCCTCTCTGGACACCCTTGATCTTGCCTGCCCTTGTGCAGGGGCCCCAGAAATGGATGCTCAACTCCAGGTGCGGTCATGACATCTCAGTAAAACTCATGGCCCTGCAAGAGCAGGGCTTCCAGTGTGACAGGTCTCTCCCAGAACAGCTGCTGGAGGAGAGGGAAAGGAGGAGTGATCCACAGCCAGAACACACTATTCCCAGCCTTGTTAACACTTGCTGTCTGTGGGAATGTACAGGAGTTGAGGAACAGAGCTTTTTTATAGGGTTAGCCTAGAAAACTGGCAGTCTAATAATAAAAATGTAGATAATTTTAGAAAAACTGGCATGTCTGTGGGTGTGTAGAACAATAGCTGTATTCACACACTATGTCTTCTTGCAGATTTTTAGTATATTTCATACCTAAAATGAGATATTTTTGTTGACTGATTAACAAAGCAAATGAAAAACAGCTACTACACATACCCTGAAAGTGTCACACTCAAATTACCGTGTGCATTGTATGTTGTGTAACAGCTGTGGTTAGCAAATGGACAAAGCAATATGAGCAAATAGAAATTTAAAGTTCTTTTAAAACATCCATAGTCTTATGGACCATGACACTGAAAACAAAAAGTGCTCTGTATAGGATTTGATATGTCTCTAGATAGACAATAGAATATATGACACAAAACCCTTGGGCCCTGAAATTAATGGCACATGTGTTAAATTTTTAGCATCCAAGTATCATCCTTTGATATGTGTAGCTCTAGTTACATTTTTATGTTTCAGCTTGTGCTCACATATTTCTTGGAATGTGTCTATAAGTGATTGTTTGAAAATGTCCCCAGTTATAGCATTTCATTTTCTTACATCTTCATTAAGTGTTTTATCTGTAGTATCTCTTTTCATACATCATCAATAACTGCTGCTAAGTGTCTTTGCTCTCCATTCTCTGTGATGTCCTACTGCACTTTGATTGTTAGTTCAGAAAATGTCTTCTCAGAGGAAATTCAGTTTTAGCCTTCCCTTGCTGTTATCTGGGCTCCCTCACATCTGTCTGCATCAGGTCGAGTCTGTTTGGAAAATAACAATTTTATGTGTGCTTTTGGCAAGCAGAATCAAACTCTGTCACTCTCTGTTGCACTTCACACACTTTCTGCCTGTCAGACCTCCACGGACCTCTTTGGTTTCTTTTCTTGTGTCTGAGGAGTGCATGGGGTTTTGTTATTATGCCCTGCCACTTCTCTGACATTAAAAGGTTTGGTCACTGCAGCATCACAAAATAATCCATTGTTCTTGGGCTTTGTGTGCAGCATGCTACTGAATTCCAGGATTCATTTATTGTACTCATGACCTGTTTTTACAGGACATTTTTAATATTAGACACCACCATTAATTAATCAGCCTATCAATTAACCAATAAGCAGGTCATTATTGATTTACTACTTAACAATTTTAAACACAGAAATGCTTTCTTGGACATGGATTAAAAAAAGGCTACTGTACTGCTACACATGTTATGTGCATTTGCAGAAATTCAACTCTGCTAACTGAGTAAAGTCAGGGCCATGATGTCTACATGTGTCTTCATGCCTTTGAAAACCAGTTCTCTGCAGATTCTCACAGGTTTACTGGGCTTTTTTGGTTGATTTTTATTTTTTTTTAAAACATATAGCTGTTGCTAAAAAGCACATTTCAGGTATTTTGAGATGGGTGTGGTATTATCTCAGAACAACACACTTTGTCCACACAGCACCATGCAATGAATGCCATGCAGCAGCTCAGGTTCCAAAAACACTCTGGTAGCTCTGTACCTCACCTGGGTTTGGTAGCTCATTTAATAGGGCTGCCCTGTTCCTGGAGCAAAGTACTTGCTGCTGGCTCTTCCCTTTGCTTGCTGCTCCACTGCATGATGCAGAATGACCCTGGGACGTTTTAGAAGTACAGAATGCCACCATCTCCATCTGAAACCCTGAAAGAAACAGAATTACAGTACTTTGGAAAAAACAAAAAAGAACTGAGCAATAGCTTTTGAAAATGATGTGTAGCTGATTGATGCTTGATTCATGCTTCAGAAAAAAGAAAAGAAAATATAAGCTAAGAGCAAATAAGATTTATTCTTCCTTCTCTATTTTGCTCTTTATATTTTATCTGTATTTATGTCAAGATTTCTATATTTCTTTCATGTGGTTTTTCTGGTATCTGGTTTTCTGACTGCATTTTTATAATGTTGTTATCACCTTCCTCTCCTGCAGTGGAAGTAATCCATAGTCAGAAGGTACCATAGGGCCAGCACTGGTCTAGCAACTGACTCAGTGTTAAATATGAGCATGTATTTGCTCTGCTCTTGAATCTTAATTATTTCTAACCTTTTCAAAAAGTTATTTTAATCCACTAGAGTGAACTACTTTAGATCAGCTATTTTCAGGCCATTAAAACTGCTCATTTATTTTGAGGTTTTGATTGACAAAATTGCATGGTGCCAGTCTTGTTCAGAGTAGCTCTTGAAGCCCAGGGTTGACTTTAGCCATATCTACTGAGGCGTCCTTATATGGAGTCCAAAATTAAGACTTGGTTTGGCAAATATCAAACTAGATAGCGATTTGTAACAAGTCAGGTCAAACAAAAATAACAAAACCAGACACATTCAATTCAATCACAGAAAAAAACCCATTAATTCTCAAAGGAATTTACTGTGGAGCCTTTGCAGTTGTAGAGAATATGTATTATTTTGTTTGCAGGAGTAAAGCTACATGGGACAAGCTACAAATGAGCAAAAGCTACATGAGCAAAGCTACACGGAGCAAGCTACACCTAGCTCTGATAGTGCTCTGTTGTACCAAACTCTGTCAGATAAACTTTGGGGGTTGTGTTGTGAAAGGACTCAATAAGTGCGTCTTTAAGCTTTAGACAAATATTTCTCTTCTGTACCAAGCTCTGTCAAATGAATTTTGGGTTTCCTGTTGAGAAAGGACTTATTAAGTGGGTCTTTAAGCTTTAGATGAACAAAGAGTATCCAATGTGCACCACTCACTGGCGCCCTACATTTGTTTTTAGGTTCAATGGTAAATGGCTGGGGTTCCGCGTCTGATGAGGACCGTAACTTTTCTAGCCATAGATCTAGTGTAGGTAGCTCCTCTGATGACTCCATCCTTACCAGCGGCACTTTTGCACAAGCACTGGTTGCAGCAGCAGATAAAGCTGGGTTTAGGCTGGATGGAACCAGCCTGACAAGAACAGGTTTGTAGACTCAAAGTTGATGCTTTCTGCATGAAGGGTGTCTCTGCCTATCCTCCTCTCAGTGCATCTCACACTTGTCTAACATGCATGGGATAAGGTGGATGGAGATACTTTTATGGGTATGTTTTAAATGAAACCTTGCGTTTATGCTTCATTTTTAGTGATTGGAAGTAGTGAATAGCACAAGCTTTTAATCTGCACCTTTGGTCTGCTGCAGTTCCCCTCAGTGCTGACTCTGCTCTGGATTTACTGACATATGCTCATTTAATATTTTGGTGAAGAGATTACTAATTCTGCCTTGCAGCCTTTGATGATTTCATTTTCTGAAAAATCTCCTCACAATCATTCACATTTCCAATGATGTACATCACATTTCAACTATATTCTCTATCCCTTGTCTTCTGTTGCATCTCATCTTGCACAAGTGTGTTTTTCTGTGAAGTTTTTCTGAGCATGGGGTGAATTGGTGTGCTTTGATTGTTAACAATACAAACTGTTTAAAGCTTAATTAATAGCTAATTTTAAAAATCCTTAATTCAATAAGTTAATACATTTTGATAATATTTAATTTTGGTTATGCCAACTGAATCTGCCAGGTAAAATGTAACACAGGTAAAGTGGATATTACATTTGTAAACAGCCAATCTTCTGAAATTAATTAATGAAAAATAAATATATTTTAGTTCTTATTTTTAAAGCTTCATATGTCTTGTTTCTACTAAAAAATATAAAGAAATATTATCTTTATTCTGGTAAAAAAAGGATACATTTGCATTTCCTTAGTCTTGTCAAAATAGCAGCAATAACTAAAAATCCACCAATCCACAAATCTAATAGCAGAGTATGAACTTGGGTCGTATTTTTTGTTATGCTTTATCAGCTAATTCAGGACGACAGGTCCCATAATATTTCTATCATTTAAATTTTTTAGACTATTAGTCTGGTATGAAGTCTCTCCTTCAGTAAAATGTGTGCATTTAAGAGAAAGTCTCACATGTTGGGGCTGAAAACTATAGGCTTTCTGCATGCAATAACTTCATGGCAAGGACTGCCTTTTAGGAACATTAGGAATAAAGGAAAGAGTTGATGGCAAAGTCCTGAAATCCAGCTTTTTTCAAATCACTGGGATTTTTACCACTGGCTTTGGTGAGACAAAGTCATCCTTAAAAGATTATTTCACCATAGCTGAAGCCCTCAGCTGTTTCCTTCTATTAATGGAAAATCGAGTAAATCTGTCATATCACTTAAAAAAAAAAAAAAAAAAAAAAAAAAAAAGAAGGCAAAACAAAACAAGGAAACTCATGTAGACCTTAACTTATGTAGTATGGACACATCTGGCCAAACTATAACTTAAAATGTACTGTTTTCCTTGAAGGGGCTCCCAGGCTCTGAATGAAAGGAGCGAATCTTTTCCAGCCTTTTTTTTTTGGTGGTGTTTGCTCCAGTAAAAATTCACCAAAATTACTGTCACTTGTCTCAAACCTTTGAGAAGTGCAGTTTCCACCACAGACACAGTCATAACAGAAGTAAATGGACACAAAAATACAGACACTTTAGAGTAAGTGTCTTACTTACTTACTCTAGATACTTTTATTGTATCTATGTGAATGGAAACTAGAAGGAAGGGATGAGAGCCTCCTTGTCAGTTGTATTTTCCTAGTTTGATTAGGTCACAGATGCACTTAAAGTGAGTGTGTGTGTAATTCCTCAGACATACCATTAGAACATAGGGTACAAAAAAGGATCCAGCAGTTGTGGTAGAGACTTTATGATTATTACCCTCTTATTCTCCTAACGATCCAGCAGGCAAAATGGAAATAAAATAAAACCCCACATGTAAACAAACAGCCCTCCCTTCTTTTCCTGGCAGAGACCTCAGCAAATAGAAGTACCCCCCTGCTCACTGCAGTGTCATTAGGATGTGTCACCTGGCAGGGCAGGGTGGCTGGGTCAGACATCCCTGTTACAGCCCTGCTGTCCCACGGCAGCCCCCAGAGTGCAGCACGGTGTCTGGCAGTGCAGACAGAAGCAGCAGGGTTATCCTGCTCATTGCTCTGAAGGGAGCCTGAAGGTCCTGACTCTTTATTCCTCTGCAGTCTGGACAGTTATTTTCACCCATTTAGAGCAGCTGTGAAATGCTCTCAGCGGTAGATGCTAAAGGAGATGTCCAGCTTGATAGCCTCACGTGGGAATGTTTGATTGCCAAGCGTGAGAGGCACTGGTGAATCCAAATGCAATGTGTCTCTCCTGCCAGGCACTTTGATTCCAGTTTCCAGAAGCCGTCATGTGATTTGCCATGAAGTTCAAACAGCTTTCCTTTTTAACACCCTTGGGAAATTAAATCAAGAATTAGTGGATTCATCCTTGTCTCCACTTAAACACACTAAATCTGCTGCAGAAAGTCTGACACTGCTCAGCAGTTCTTACTGGAAGGGCTGCATACAAATACAAGATGCTGCAATCAGTTATTAAGTGCATTGAAAAGTGTGCTGTGGGAGTCTGCACATCATTTGTGTTTGCCCCATGTATGATTTAGGTCAGTACTATTTATTTTGCCTCATTTTCGTGAAGGGATAAAAGAGAATGTTTGGTGCCTATTTCTTTTTCAAACCAGCATTCTGAATGAATAATCATATTTCTTTAGTCAAAAGAATAAGTGTGAAAAATCTGCATCCTTCACTCACTAGTTGCACTTGCATGTTGTGAGTTTATTTTTGCAAAACATCTGTGCAGCATGCTGTGAGCTGGGATGGAATTTCAGACTCACATCTGAATTTCTTTGCATTAGGAGTCTTTTTTTTATTTTTATTTTTAAATGAAATTTTAATATTTTGTATGTGTTCATCTGCTGTGTTATCCTTATCCATGAAACAAGGGCTTGATCACTTGTCTTTGTCTGGCTGCAGCTGTGCCAGCTATAGAGGTTAATGTTCCCAAGTGCTTATTCCTTGCTTTCTCCCAGCTCCAGAATTAGCTGCTTGGGTGGGTGTTCCGTAACCCAATTTCAGTTAAAATGAGCTAGGTTAGCAAAGGCATTGTTTTCAGACTATGTAAATTCAATTGAGCTTTTTTTTTTCTTTAAAGGAGGGTTAGGGAATGCCCATATGAGGGCTTCAAAGCTGGTAACCTCCAATACTGGCAGAGATGTACAGCTGAGGACAGCCTGCCTGAGAGCAGTGCCCTCCTCAGGGTGCACAACAGTCAGAAGGTAGAAGATCAAGCCTGAGACAGTCACGAAATCTCTGAAGTCAAACAGTGAAATATTATCCTAACATGTATGTATTAATGTGAAACAACATGTTAGAGAGATTATGGCTACTTTTTCACCTTGCCCTCTTGGCGCTGAGGATGTTTCAAATAGGATGCTGAGCTGCATATTCCTCCCAGTTAGGCTTTTCTAGATCAGGTTGTATGTGACAGCACGTTGGAAGTAAGCACATCTGTTGGAAGGTTTTACTAGAAAACATAACCCACTGCAGGTTATACCATGGTCTAAGTTAACCAGAGGATAAAAAGACCTCCCTCCTATCATAGGCCCAGTTGACCAGAAAAGTAACAATCACCCATTTTGCCACTTTCTATCATCTCTTACACCAGTTGAGTCTAGAACAGCACCGAAAGAGCAGAAGTTCAGACTGGCTTATGCGTTTTCCACTGCAGATAGCATTAAAATATGTAAGAATTTTAATTACCAATTCTAAATGTATTAAGATGTTAACATCTCCAAAATTTTGCATGAACAACGTACACATGAACAAAAGATGGTGATTTTTAGTTTCCATCAGTTATCATTAAATGTTAAGTCTAGTGAACAGAATAAAAATATCAGGATAAGAGGAAGTGAATGTAGTAAATGAACTGTGTTCTTTAAATTCTGAGGCTTTTAATGATCTGTTCCACAGAACAGCATCAAAGATATTTCTTTAAGAGAAATCATATAGCTTGAATAGTATATATATGTATACACAACAGATATAAATATATATATAAATATATCTGAGGTCATAATGTATATTTTTAACAAATAAAAGTACTGAAAATAAACTAGAAAATTTTAGTGTTTAAACATAACCCCATTTTTATTTCTTGAGAAAAGAGAACCCTTAAATATACAGTGCAACAATGCTACATAGCTTGCAAAATCAGTTGTGTTTATCTTGCTGGAGTTACTCCAGATTCACAGTGCATATGGGAGCCTTTAAAATGGGAATCTGGCTCAGAAAACATGAAAGTGGAAGGCAGGAGGAGATAAATTTGATATGATTGCAGAACTGTTTTCCTTCCCTGTTCAAGGCTGAGGAGTTGTTATGACACATCTGTTCAGCACACAGAGCAGGTAGGAGTTACATGGCATACAGTAGTTTTATCGCAACAGATGGAATAATTTTAATTATAAAAGTTGAAGACAAAAGAATGCCAAGTTTCTCTACTTCAGCTGTGGTGGTGTGTCTTCAAGCAGTTGTTATCAGTGGGTACCTTGAGGGGACACTTGCCTGCCTCTGAGAATTAGACCTGATTTAATGTTTCGGAGCAGACATTTCAAGGCAATAACATTTTTTCATCTGGTTTCTCTTTTTTTCTTCTTCTTCTTTAGGCAAAGCATATTCTTCCTCTCAGAGACCTCGGCCAGGCAGTCCTTTTTCTACTGACAGCAACACCAGTGCAGCTGTCAATCAGGGTCAGAGGCCGAGGCCCACGAAAAAACACAAGGGCGGACGTTTGGAGCAGCCCCCTCTGCCTCATCGCCGGGAGGGAATCACGGACGGTGAGTGCTGGGGGAGGAAAACCTGCAGCAGGCAGGAGTGCCCAGCAGGAGAAGGCAGAGCCATCTTTTCAGGAATGTGGATTACACTCAATTATTGCTTTGGTGGAGCTGAAGTCCCTGGGTTGTCATGTGAGCAGTGTTAGAGCTCTAGCTCTAGCAGTGTGGGGCTTGGGTGAGTGTTCAAGGAGCCTGTCCCCACTGCTACTCTAAACATTTCATCATCTCTAAGGGTTTCTCAGATCTTGATATAAATCCTACCCCAGAATGACTACATTGCACATGAGTGGACTTTGCAAAATGGCCTGTGGGTAATTTTACATTTTATGGAAGTAGCCACCACTAGCAGTAGCTGTGTGTCATGAATTCCTAAGGAGAAGCAGAGAGCCGCTCCCACAGGACTTGTTTGGTTTGTGCTGGTTTTGACAGACACCCAACAGCTACAGCAACACGTGCCATGTTTTCCCATGATTCTACCTCACCTCTTGTCCGTGCTTCTTCAGTCCTGACATCCACTGACCTTAGTGACTGTGTCTCCCTCTTTTACATCCCCACTTCTCTCTTACAGCTACTTCCCATCTGGAAATTTCAAGCAGGTCAGTTCTGCTCTTCTAATAATAAGATCAGCTCTGTCTTCCATTTTCTTTGTCTACTCTACTTGAGTCTGGCAAAAGACACAGTTAGTGCCTGTTAGTTTTTCAGGAAGACTGGATAGGAAGGTGGCCAGCTGACTACCCTCCCCCTCATTTCTTCTGATCCCTGGCCTTGTACCTGTAGGTGTTGAAGTGATCAGAGTGTTCACTGAGGGAGTTATTGATACATCTCCTGCTCTGTGGCTCATTCTCACTGTGATAATATTAGTGGAAACAGCTTAAAGTAGCTTAGATTCTGCTCCTATGGATTCGAGTTCCTTTAAACATTAATTCTCTCCCCTTGTGGATATATTACAGAGGCCTCTCTATTACACAAATCCATTGAATAGTTGTGTCTATGAGAACAGTAACTGGAAAAATTATGGATGTCACGTGTAGTGCTGGCCATACTCTTGCTGTACATGTTTTGTTAACCCTTCTGAGTGCCATATCCTGTCACCCTGAACTGTGAGCATCTTAGGCCACAAATTCTGTGTGCGTGTGAGTTTGTAGTGCACTCAGTATGGTGGACACTAATCCTTCTGCTTCTGAATACTATTTCTACAAAAGTGTTTTACAATAATGTGGGTACCAGAAAATTAATGGGGGTCCAGTTCAGGTCATGAGACAGATGGAAGTGGGGCTCCTCAGAGAGTGACTCCATCATAAAATTTGGAATTATTTGAAATTAGTGAAAGAGGTCCAATTTTAAGAGAGGAAACTCTTATTGCCTTCTATTTATCCTTTATAAAATAGTAATCTTACCAGAGTTTCTTTCATATATTTAAATCAGAATACCAATGATATACTATTTCCTTTGACCTCTCAGACATGGGTAATAGCCATAACAGCTTTCAGGTGCCATTAGATTAATATTTGTCTTTTATAAGCCTAGTTAAAGTCCTTGCTATATGTTGCAAAAATTTATAATGTCCTGGAGCAATAGAGGAACTGTTCCCATCCTGTATTAACACAGGAACAAACAAACAAACACAAATGGTACAGTTTTCCGCTTCAACTCCTACTGAATATGAGTCAATTAAAGTGTAATGTCAAGTCTGAGTCATAGCTAAATTTGCAAAAGATCATTTGTCAATTAAGGAAGCTAAAAGTTGCTGCTGCCACCTGCATGTATGTAAACAATTGAATTTAGGAATCTCTGGTGTGCAGAAATTAAAAATAGTAACTGGGTGCTTTCTGTGAAATATTGCAATGAACTTTACAAAGACAGACAATACCACTATCCTTAAGCTATAGCTAAAATGAGCAATTGGAGAGCCTTGGATATGTCCAGTAATTCCAAACCTAATCCAGGCCAGTCTATTCAGCCCTGGGTCATCCTGATTCCTGTGAAACATTTTCTCTGGTTTTTCAGATGTCTCCAATACATCCCCTTATAACTGCTTCCTCTTGGATTTCTCTTGTGAGAATATACTCGGTTTGCCAGTTGTTTTCAAATTTCCGAGTTGGATGAGTCCTGGTATCCTGTGTTTAAGTCTCATCACATACCGGATGTCTGTCATTTTCAATTTTCATTGACCAAGAAAGCTCCAGCTTTCTCTGCCCATTCCCATACACATCATGAGTGCTTCCTCCTTGTTAACTGTAACCATGTGGGACAGTGCAAAAGACCTAAGAAACTGTAATATTTAACACATAGCACACACATCTCAGACTGTGTAAGCATTTGAGGGTTCAACTTCATGCTTAGTTTTGACAGCAATCCACACAAATCCCCTAAAACCCATTTCCTTCAGCTGCAGGTCAGAAGCCTCTAGAGACTGACTCTAGATGGAGTCTTCATATTTCTCTTGCTGTACAACTTGTTTTTTCACTTCCACATACTGAAAGACTGAGACAACAGCAAATCCACAGAGGAAGAATATGTTATGAATCCCTCAGATGATCAAAACTTTCATTCTGAGCTCACAGTCCACCATAAAAAAAAAAACAAAAAAAACCCCAAACAAACAAAAAAAACCAAACAAAAACCCAACAGCAACAACCAGGAGAGTTTTAGTGTTAGTGCTCAAGGAGTAATTTGTTTTCCTAGAAACAATGCAGTCATGAATTGCAAAACAGTGGAATCTGTCATATAGTTTGCAGTATAGTAACTGTGTGACTGAAGTTAAAAGCTCTTCCTTAACTGAGCATGATATGCAAAAAAAAAAAAAAAATCAAAGAGGAGGCAGAAGGGAAATATGCTTCAGGTTTGAAATGGAGAACTGGAACATAAGACTTATGTTACCATGCCTCTCTACTAACTTCCTACTGTATATTAAAAAATAATTTTTAATGTCGAGAAAATACTTACTTTCTGATGCTAGAAAGTGTTTCAGAGGCTTATTAAATGTCACAGTAGTTATCACCCCTAGGAGAAGAAATCACTGACACGGGTAGAAAGGTGTGTTCTTATAGTTGTAGGTTCTTTAACTTGCTTCTTTTTCCAGTTAATAATGAGAGGCTGTGCCAAACCTTGACTGGTGCCGGAATCATTTAGCGGATGCTCTGCCTTTTAAAGGAGGGCTGGAGTAATCCCAAACTGAATATCCATCTCCCCCTTATCAGGCACTCTGCTGTCCTGCAGCTCCTCAATCACAATCCCTGCATGGCTGAATCAATAAGACCATCACCTTCCCACCAATGCACTTATGAATTGCCTTGCAGGTTTGATAATCCTGCCATTAGAGGCTTCAAAATGAAAGTCTGGATGACATCCTACTGACCTAGAAAGTTACTATCTCACTGCAGGCTTTCAGGTATTTTCCCAACCACCTGAATGGTAAATGGGATTTAGATGGAAGTAGGGTGAATCAGTGTTACCACTCTGGGTATCCTCACTGAAAATCCCACTGAAGTCCTTACATTTCTAAATTCATAACTTCTCTGAAGGGATTGACATGATTGCCTTTATGTGGTAATAAGTCTTGCTGTGAGGATCTGAGATTTCTAACTCAGCTGACATCTGTTACCCTCTAGCAGGTAGGAAAGCCAAAGCAAGGCAAGACTATTCTCAATGGAGTTAGAGGAAGAAACTCAAGACTACAGATACATGGGATCTTTCTATCAACCCAGGAAAGAGAGCAGAAAATATTTAGTTATTTACTAAGGCACAAGATTTACATTGCAGGATGTAAGTTGTAGAGCAAATCAAAAGCCACGTTTCAAAATGAAGCTCTCTTCCAGCTTGTTTTATTAAAAAGGACAGGTAGGTGTTACTGTGGCTGTCAGCCTGAGTAAGGAGGTGAAGAAACAGCTTAGTTGGGTGATGTTTGGCTACAATTAGTAACTGCTCTTACTGATCTTCTCAGACATCTGTAACACAGCTCACTAAATCTGTACTCAGCCCAGAGCCAGTTTATGTTAATTCCAAAGTACCTTTAGTTCTTCTAGAATTCTGTGAAGCTTCATTACGAGATAAATTTTATTTTTCTCTTCAACTCGTCCATAGGTTTAAAGCACCCAAGGAAATTTACGAACAAGTTGTTTCATTTCACTTCTATGCATAAGTCAGTCTTTTTGCTCGTTTTGTGGATGGATAAAAGCAATAATCAGGTTGACAGTAGATCAACACCATAACTCCACAGTAATTCCAGGAGTTGCAGCCAGCTCTAGAACATGCAGTATAGTTTAAGTACAAGCCTTCTTTCCTTTTAAGTATCTAATTAATAACAACTATTAGACAGAAATTTCTGAAGTAGGGTAGTCTGTTTAAAGTTTAATACTGCAATAATTTTAACTAATTTTTTTTTTTCTATGCTACTACCTGAAAATTTTGCTTATGTTGAACAGTAAATATTTTATCTGGGAAAATTGCATAGTCCAGTGTCATGTTATGGGCTGTGTTTATTGGATTCAATGCATCTCCACAAAGTGCTTATAAATCACAACTTCAGTAATCTCTCTTTCAGATTGCATAAGCAGATGCCAGTGTTGTGGTTCTGTACATTAACTGGTTATGATCGCAATAAAATCAATTATAAGAAATGCCATTTTGGAAGCCAGCACTATAAAGCAATTTTAACATTGGCAAGCTCCCATACCCTCCTGCTTCCACCTACAGTAACTCAAGTGCAGTCATTGTCATGAAAGGTCGCATCTATATTCATAACGAAAAATTTCTCAAATAAATTAGTGCTGAACATAAAGCATGCACCAAGCTCCCTGACAGATTATTAAAAGGCTGCTCTCCTTAAGACAAGCCAGAGGGTGCTTGTCTTAATCTGGGGCACAGCACTTCGGCTGTGAGCAAAGGGGCAGGAGCATCACTGGATACAACTTTTTTCTCTTGCAAACACAAATAACCTGCACATCCTCATTTATCTGTAAGAGACAGTGTTGACTGGAATGACATCTCAGCAACTTTGGAAGCATTTCTGCTCCATATGTGAGATATAAATGTCACCTCTAACAGCAAGGACACGAAAAAACATTCTGTGTAACATTATATAAAGCATTATATAAAGCTGGATTAGAGACTTTGAAATAAACTCCCTTCACAGGGCTCCTGACCAATTTATAAAATGAATTTCAGTTGCAGTAGAGTTATAATCATCAGACTTCCCTGCAGGCAAAACAGAGGTTTGCTTTTCCATGCCTGTTACTGAGCCAAGTTCAATTCCATGATAAACCTTCACAACACAGTAAGATAGAAAGGATGAGAAAACAGGTCAGACCCAAATCCCCTGTATGCTAACATAGGTATTTGTGAAGTTGGTGGGGCTGCAGAGATTTATTTGGGCTATCCATTGCCTCAAAACAGAATTATCAAAAAGTGTTCCTTGTATAAAATGTGCATATGATAAACAAGGATTTTCATTATGATACTAAAGGTGCTTCCACTTTCTGATACTTTTTTTTCTTTTAAAGAATCTGGACTCTTGTGAGTCTATCGTACAGTTTACATTCAAAAGTTGCATTTAGAATTACAATTATCCTGAATCTATCATTACCTTGGGTCGTGGACTAATAAAAAAGTTCACTTTTGTCCCCACAAGTGTGATTAGAATGTTGACCTTCAATTCTACAAGCATCATACTGGTTGAAGTCACAAACTTGAAAAGGACAGAAGTTGTTAGAGACCAAGCAAGTGTCTTTCCCTTAGCTGAAATTGTGTTTTAATTGGTTATATTTGCAAGACTGCTAAACCTAAGAGTGGCCATCCTCTAGTCTCTGAAGTCCAGCTCTTCATTTTGTTGACTAAAATGCTCACCCATTGTTTGGTGGTTCCATTTAAACACATTGGTCAGAGAGGTACTGATGCTTTTTCAATGACAGTGGGTTTCACAACTGACTTTTCCCAATATTTTTGGCATTTTATTCATTTTGATTAAGCTCTATGTTAGGTTTTGGGTTTACACCTTGAGCTGAAAGTGTAGCCCAAAAAACAGGATGAAGCAAGCCACAGTATGGTGGAGGGAAATTGTCAACTGGCGCTGGTCAGTTTTCCACGTCTTTGCAGTTACTGAACAAACCAGCTGGAGTACACCCCACAGAAAATAAATCCCATGCTTGGAAGTGTAAGTCAGGGCTCAGAGTCTATGGATCATTGTGGAAGTTAGAAAGAGGTGGAAAAACAGCAACCAGAATAAAGAGCTAGCGTAAGTTGAAACCCTTTTCTGATTAACATGAAATTCCCTCCCTTTAAAATTCAACCGATTTAGCGGCTCGTACCATTTGCAAGGCACTTTCCTTTTCAGCGTGGAAACCAGAGCTTCTGTTTCAATTAAAAAAAAAAAAAAAATCAGTTCACCTGAATCTTATTCACGTTTTTTAGATCTTCCACCACCACCCGACCCGCCCCCCGGTCAGGGTTTAAGGCAGCCCGTAGCGCCGGGCCAGCGCGGAGGCTCTGCCGAGAGGAAGGGGAGCTCTCTGGAGAGGCAGCACGCAGCAGCCAACGTAGATGACACAAAGAGCTCCCTGGACCGGCCCGCTAGGACATCACTAGAGTGGCAGCGGCAAGCCCAGGAGTGGATAAGCTCTGCAGACCGCCAAGAGGATTTCAGGAAAGCCCAACACAAACAAGCCTTCGGATCAGGTGTGTGCGCGCTGCACCGGCCGAGGCGAGGCAGGCTGCGCCCCTCTGCTGAGGGGTTCTGTAGATGTAGGACACAAAAGAAAGACTCCAAATATTTCAGAAGGCAAAGAGCATAGAGAAAGAAGGCTTTATTTTCTAATTCTTGCTTTTGGATTCTTTTTCTAATTCTTGCTATTGGAACACCTTTTATAAGGTGTTCCAATACAGACTTAACATGATTGGTGAACAGGAATGACACCTCTCTAATCCCACTGATTAACTAGAGAAACAGCAAAATACCACTTGGAGAAGGATTGTTTAGAGAAAGGATAGTTGTTTGCCAAGATTGTTTCGAGAAAGGACATTCTTGAGAAATTTTTCCTTGGGAAAAAATTAACAGCTGCTAGCAGGCTAAAAATCTTTGAGACTCAGAAATATCAGGCCCACAGGGTTCTGTGCCTGGCAGGGCTCTAGGGTCACCTCACACCCCACTGGCGAGGGGCAGGCTGGAAAATGAGGAAAGGCAAAGTGAAAGGAGAGCTTGTGATCCAGCTATCTTCCCTCCTGCAACAGTGAAATCTCATTAGCACCTGACTCGGTGCACTCTTTGCAGTGTTTTGGAAATTAATAATGTTCTCAAGTGTAGCGATGGAGAAAATAGGAACAGTTTCAGGCCAGTGGGAAGGAGAGAGATTTTTAGAGTATCTTTTGTTAGATGTGTTTATTTATACATATAGGGCCATATTTTCCAATTCTTTCAACCTGCTTCCAAGTTGGCAGCAGTTTTTTTACACATCTGCAAGAAGGCTGATCCTTCTGAGCTACTGACATTTCTTTCAACTGTATTAAAAACCCTCTCTTCTCTTTATTTGAGGGTATGACAAAAGTAGCATTCATCTCTTAAGCCTAGCAAGATGACAGCACAGGTTTTCACCTTCATACAGGACCTGCACCTTGCCCCAAGCTGACTTTAGCACCTAAATGGATTTCAAGTCTGCACAAATGTGCACAGGAGGTGATGCTGAGCTGGAGTTGTATTTCTACAGTATTCACAGTTTCCCTCTCTCAGCCTGACCTCAAGTAAAAACTGCTGTTTCATCCTAGGGCATTTTCTTAACCCATTAATCACCTCATCCCAGTGCAGTGCTGATTAGAGTACTACAAGAGGACAAATAAGATTTAAACAAAAAATTATATTGTATGTGAATTTTTTGTAGGGTTACACTATTGCTTCACTTATGTATGTAACTCCCACAGTCACACTAGATGTACTCTTATCATCTGTATTTTTCTTGATTTTATTCACTCCTAAAGCTCCTTGTTAATCTAACACTCTAGTACCATTGCCATACTAAAAAAGAAATAATAGTGTGCAGAAAGATCTGTCATGGGGACAGGATTTACTGAATAAGTCCTCCTAGGGAAAATACTGCTACCTGTAATATTTCTAGTAAATATTTTAAATACAATCCTTAATTTAAAATATAACAATAATGGTACTGTTAAACCCCCTAATATGTTGGCTGCATAAACTAATGAGTGGCTGCTCATGTTCTGAAATCACAATGTGAAGTCACTGTTTAAAAATAGTGTGTGAAATTCATGCTGCTTGGTGAAATGGCAATGTTAATTGCAATTTGGAAGACGTACAAACACATAGAAGATAGCCCAAATATACCCTACACTTCTCATTTTCTTGGAAATTATTGTTAAGGATACTTCTCTGACCTGCTTAGAAAGAAGTCCCTTCTTTTTCCTCTGCCTCACAAGTGTACAAATAGAATTCATCATTTATTCTGTGATGCAGAGCTTATACAGTAGTAAAATTTCCATCCTGCAGGGCATGCATTTATCTGTCCACAAATAAAGAGAATTTGATCTTGACACTCCCGTGCCCTACACTAAAGTGGTTACAGGTTATCCTGTTCTTGTCAAATTCAGGATGCCGAGAGCAAGTGCGTATCCTTTATGCATAAAAAAGGATGCCTCTGGGAGATGTTATGAGTTTGTCCTGGTGTGAGGAGTTCATAAAGTTTGTGCACAAGATGGGCCAGGGCTTCATACCTCTCTGTCTGCATTCTCATTCCAGACTCTTGCACTACAGCTTTCTTGCTCTGCATTCTTGTCTCTGGTAGATTTTAAAAAGGCTAGTCTTGTGCATGATGCTGGTTTATATCACTGAATTTGGGTGTTTTAATAATATTAATTGTGCCTCTTCCCCTGTCCTTTATTAATGGCATAGTTCTTTGGAAATGCACTCTGTCCCGGTTTTCAATACATTTCCAAAAAAGAGCTATTATTAGCTGACAGCTTCCAGAAAATAGATAATTTGCAACCTAGGGGGTTTCATTCAGATGTTGCCAAGCTGTGAGTGAAATTTTGAAAGCAAGACCTTTAGTTTGAAGTTGAATAGAATAAAAATACCTAAGTCTGGGATCTCTGTTTCCACTGGTTGCTTTCACTATAAACAAGATCACTGAGGTCCTGGCAGTGGCTTCATTGTAGAACTGGAGTTAAAGCACATCAAATATGACATTCTCAGCTCCCCCTCTGACAAAAATGGCACTAGATCAGGTTACAATAGTTTTGATAACAGGAAAAGCCTTTTGGTTATTTTCTGAGGTATAGAAGCATTGTTACACACACATATCCTGATTTCACAGGGGCTAGAACTATATCTTCAAATGAATGGCTCAGTATTTCAAAGAGAAAGGCACCAGCAAAGCCTCCCCCTATTCTTTGCTGGCCTGGACATGGGGCACTGTTTGGGGAGTTTAATAAATGTGAGCCCATTCTCAGGACTGGAGACAACTACTTCTCGTGTGCTAGAATGTTGTGTAAAACCTAGCCTTTATTTTATGTCAAAATTCCTTATTTTTATTATGTTTATTTCTGAGGGCACAACAGATAATTTAACATACCATATGCTCTGTAATGATAATGCACTTTATATTTATTCATGGTTGTTTTTTCTCAATGTTTCATTGAACCCGAAGGAGGCCTTATCCTGAGTCCACCAGCTAGAAAAACAAATCAATTGACTATATATGTCATCTTCTAACTCTTTTGCAATGCTAGTGACTTTTGTTTTCATCCTTTAAAAATGTACCCAGCTTTCTGCTAAAGTGATTTATGCCACTTGCTTTATTGCTGCCTTAATGCAAACTGTTCCATATTTTAGCCAGCCTTTGGAAACCAGGTTTGCACCTGACTCTATTGTCAGGTCTTGATATATAAAAAAACAAGTAACATTATTTAGGAGAGATTGTGGCTGTTGAAAGCCATTTTACAGTGTCTTTCAAGCATTTCCTTTTATTTCAGCAAGGACAGCACACAGTCATAGCACAAAGCACTGATAATGCCCTTACGTCCTGCAGCACAAATATTCTGGTCCCTTGGGCAGGACCAGAGGGAGATACTTTGGCAGAGAAAGAAGTCAGCTGCCTGCCCTCTTCTGGAACAGATTTACCTTAAAAATAGGCTCGGTTCAACAGCAGCTCATGTGGGGAATCCCCACATCCTACTCTCTTGTGGCAAATAATTAAATCCTGAGTTTCTTCCACAAATTTGTTCTCGTTTAGCACTTTTCTAAGTTAATTATGCCTCTTCTGCAGTCTTTACAAAGGCTTCAAGCTTGTGAATAAAAGTGGTTTTATCTCCTCTTTCTTTCCAACCATCCCCACCGACTCTTCCTTCTGTGTTCCTGCCCTCTGTTAAAGAAAGTCCATTTCTCCTCAAAAGGTTGCTTAAGAGTGAAGACAATTGGAAAACCAAAATAAAGAAAACCCTTTTGGCCTAAATTCACTTTGAAAAAAGGCAAGATTCAAGCAGTAGAAATCCCACTGATTTCAGAAGGGACAATGCTGTGTTTGAGGTTAGGCATATATCCTCATATTCTTTCTTGAATCAAACTATATTTAGCAAGATCTCTTTCTTCAGCTTCTGAGATGGCAAAAGTGGTTCATACACAGCAGAGAAATAAAATAGTGCTTCTGTTTCAGTGTTAAATCAGTGCTGCTGTTATGCTTCTTAGATTTAGATTATTACAACAATGTCTCCAGGAAACTCTAATCAAAAGTGATGTCTTGTTTTACTTCATGCTATATAAAGACATACAGTCTTATGCCTTATTGCCATTAATCCTGCTCTTGAAAGCAGTTCATTATTACAGGTCTTCACAGAAAAAGAACCCAAGTGAGCAAAAGTAAGCCTTTTGCTCATAATGGAACATGAAACAAGCTGCAGGATTATTTATCCACCCCAAATATTACAATTGCAATGTATAATATAATAGTTTCCAATGTAATTTAACACCAGTTAAAAAAAATTTTCAGTGTACTTTGCATCGTTAGAAATTACTGAGTTGCTGGAAGCTAATTAAATTAACTGATATTGTAGTTCTTTATCTAAACTGATTGAGGTAATGTTTCCATAATTTAGGCTAAAGAAAAGGAAAAAGCACATTTATGTAGGCTTGAAGCAAATATCTAATCATAGCTTCATTGTTTTGGAAATTGCGTGTTCACCTATTTTTATTAAAGTATCTATGATTCATGATCTCTTATTCATAATGAATCTAGACTTTTTATAATTAATGCAAACTGACTTAGGAGTTCACGAGGAAGCAAGATTTAAATTCATACTGGCTTCTCTGTCCTTGGGATACAACTCTTAGTTGTGTATTTTCTTAGGTAAAATTGTTATGCTGTAAAGCAAGACAAAAGAAAGATATGAATGAATATGATGTGCATAAATGAATAGGTTGTTTATTTCTACTTCTAGGACTTCATTGGTATTTATTTTGCTTTGTTTTGCTTTTCTAGAAGAGGCACTCGTACCATATAGTAAACCCAACTTCCCATCCCCTGGTGGCCACAGCTCTTCAGGAACATCTTCTTCTAAAGGATCAACTGGACCTAGAAAAGGTGAAGTCTTGCGAGGAGGTCACCAACGCAATGCCAGTGACCTTCTCGATATAGGCTATGTGGGATCAAACAGTCAAGGACAGTTTACTGGTGAATTATGTAAGTTTACCTCTAGCTCCAGTTAAAACTCTCAAATAGATAAAAGAAAAAAAAAATCTTAAATCTGTTGTGAAGGGAGTAGGAAGTTGTGTGTGATAATCAGATTAAGCTTTATCTTACCTTCTGAGGAGTATTGTATGTGATGGCAAACAAATGTCAGCCTTCTGTTCCTTGCTTTGGACCAGTTCAAATCTGTATAAGCCATGCCAAAGTTGGTACATGGTACATCTCTCGATGTGCAATGATAGTGAAGCGTGGGGAAAATTGAGAAGAAATTCCAGTAACTTAGAAATTTTTTTTTGGCAAAGCGTAGTGTACTTGTCTTGGAAATGCCAATGACAGATTTCCTCAGCCTTCTCCTTAATTTCCTGTTGCTTGATGAAAAGTATTCTCTTAGATGGAGGTCCTCTTTTCTTGATTGTGTAGCCCAATTTTTCTATTTTGTATCTCTACTCTTTTCCTCAGCATCCGAGGACAGGGAAATTGTTTTCCAAATTTGTTTTCCATTGTCACTCAATATCTGTTAAACTTTCTATAAAACCACGATAGCAAGAAAGCCACTATGATGCTATGTTTGTGCTGGCACTACCAGCCACCCAAAGGCTTGACTCTGTTGTTTGAAAAAGTACATCAAAACCCCAGCATGCTAAGGCCTACTGGTGTGTTTAATAAACTTCATTAATGGTAAAAGCAGTGGAGCTGTTGGCATGTCTGCATCCCCTTGCTGCAGTCAAACCCTCAGCACCTCCTGGCAGTTACTACCCCGTAGCTGTTTGAGAGCTAATGGTGACCCACAAGCCCTGAAATGTGCAGTCTCAGATATGGTGTTGGTAAGTGCTAAATTTTAGCATCCCTCACTTTTCATCTGAGAAGCAATTAACCCTGTTCTCACAGCCTATTGAATATTCATCCTGTGCTGCAGTCATATTGCCATAGGCTTTATTTTGTGTGGTTTATTACAACCTCTTTCTCTCTCTTTTGTTTCTCTCTATAGAGTAGTTGAGAAGACACATTGCAAGCTGCTCTGATGGACCATCAGGTCTGAACTCATGGAAGTGATGACACTAAACAGTGCAATGAACATTTTCTTTATTTATGTACTATTAAAAGAACTGTAAATGCAATGTAAAGACACACAGCCACACATATCCCACAGATACTTTACTTGTGTTCTTCTCTTTAAATACACCATCCACCTTAAACTATTCCTTGTCAGGAGTATATAAAAAAAGAAAGAAAAAAAAAGTCACCCTCCAGGATTAAAAGGATTTCCTTCTGTATATAATTTCTTTTGTTGCATTGCTATGCAAGCTCACCTTCTTTTTAGCTATGTTCATATTCATGTCTGTTTTTACTGGTCTGTTGTACTATATGTGAATTAATAGGCTGTGGTGCCATATATTAACTTTTAATTGTGTAACTTTTATGTTTAAAGTTTGCACTGCAATTTTATTTGGTGATAAGCACAAAACTCTACTCCTCATGACATGAAGAAAAAAGAGACTGAATGTGTGAAGTAGGTTTACGTCCTGTAAGCTACTTTGGATAATGCTGTATGTAAAGGAGTATGTTAGGTGGTTTTCCATTGGAGTGTGGAAATGAGAAAGTGACAGGCAAAACTGATGTCAGTGAAGACATTAGAGACAGATTTAAACCTTTTAAAAGCAAGCAATTTAAACCTTTTAAAAGCAAGCAACATAGTTGCTCTTCCTATTTAAGAAGGGGTCAGAAGATGGAAGTGTGAGATTAAAGAGTGAAAATGAAAACTAAAGGTAGCATGAGATGGCCTAGACCCTTTCACTAGAAGGATACCCTTAGTATCTGCTTTTAGCCATCCCATGCCACTAAGTAAAGGGGAAGAAAAGCAGACCTTGCTACAAACAAAAGAACTTAAGGTGTTTCACTAAAGCTGTTTTTACTTTGCAGTTTTAAAAGAATTATTACCGTTAATTTCTCCAGCCCAAAATATAGGACAGAGATTTTCCAGGAGAAACAAATCATATAAACACAAGGAATACCTAGTAAGAAGATAAGAATGGAATCTGTATTAAGACATACACAGGCTGCTTCCAAAAAATTGAAATTTCAGAGTATCTTATTTCATCTTTCCAATACATGTACGGTACAATAGAGGATAAAGCTGCACCACTGAAATTCATGACATTAATTGTTTCGATGCAGTCTACACAACCCTTTCTGTTCCATACCTCAAGTCTGCAAGAGCTGAAATTGGATCCACTAAATTTGTAGTAAAATGTTTAGTGTTTGGAAGGAAAGCAATGGTCAAATTATATTTGGCTTACATTAAGTATATTTCTGGCAATACAATACATCCAAAAAGTTGGATATAAGCAAAGGAAATCTTTGACCTGTGTTCTAGTGAGTGGCTTCAAACTCTACTATGATGAGGAATTAGCGCATGTTTATACGCTTTTTGAATAAACCAGGCTCTGTAAGTGGACATTAATGACAGCATCCTGTCTCTTCATTAATTTTCATGGCTTTGTCCAAGTCTTCTTTACCTCTCAAATCTCAAAGAGTAAATTCTCAAGCTTTTCTTAGAATATTGTGTGTGGCTAACCCACCCATTACTTTGATGCTTGATTTAAATATTGCATCTTACAGCTTATTTCTGTTAGTTATCTGACCATGAACACAAGTTTTCATCAAATACCCTTTTCTTATAACCAGTCTATGTTGTTTTATATTTTGCCTTGGAGCTCACCAGTATTAAGAACACTTTTTGTCATGGCAGAATTTTAAAAAAGTAAATTACGATGCTAAATATGTGTTGCTTTTCATTTCATTAACTTGTTCCATTATAAGATAAAACACTACAGCCATCAACTATAACTCAGCACTATTGAATATTGAAAAATGCTAGTTAACTCCCTTAAGGTCAAGATGTGTTATTTAGCAAGTTACCTACAAAAAAAGTTGAAGAAAAAATGTATGAATTTATTTACATATGTGACCAATGAGTTTATGCTCTTTTCCTGCTTGCTAAAACACTACAGTTAAAAGCATAACTTTAAAAAGTGCAAAAATATTCAAGTAAGATAAACAAAGCAGCAAAATTACATATGCATGGTTTTTATTTTGGTATTTCCATATGAAGAGAAGACTATTCAGTGTACAATTCAAATTTAATTCTCTGGAAAAGGTTTAATTCAGTCACCAATAGTTGTTTTTTCCCCCGTTTAATTCAAAAGCTTGTGCTGAGCTTTGGTGGAACACCTTACTCACTCTGTTCTATTCAAAATTCAGTATCATTAGAGGTTGATAAAGCCATTCCAATTACTTTCAAATATGTGTTTTATCTCTTCCACTGGAAAGTAAATGTGTGTCAGTATTAAAGCTGTTCAGTACCATGATATTCACTAACTTGTCCATCTGCTTCTGTACATTTTGTTCATTAATAATTTGCTTACAATATTACATAAGGTGTTGTTGTGTATGGCAAAGTGTCTCCATTATCTTACAGGTGATGTCTCTTCTTTTTTTTTTCTCTCTCTTTTCTATACAGTGTACTTCCAATGAACCACAGTACATATTTTTTAAAATGCCATTTAATTTACTATTTTAAAAGAAGTATTCTTCTTTTTTTAAGAAAAAATGAAAACATTTATTGTGAATAATGTGTTTAAAGAAAAGGGATGTTGTGGCAGCACTTAGAATTGTTTTTTGTTTTTTTTAAAAAACTGTTTATTGGCTACAGTTTGTTCACAACAAAGTATGACCTCTTAATGTGTTTCATTGGTATTGTTAGTGCAGCAAAGTTTAATTGGCATAAGAAGTTGGTTAATAGTACTGTTGAAGTGTGTATTGTATATTTACTGGGGAAAAAATAAAACATATTCACATTTCAAATCTATGTTAAAAGACCTTGAGTAAGGAGTCAATATGTGAAAGCCCAAACAGGGAAAATCAGGCAATAATAACATAGACTGAGCTATAATCATCACTGTCCACTTACAGGTGACAAGGAACATTTTAAACACTGTTTTTTTGAACTAAACTAGGAGCCAGTGGTAAACATTGCCTGTCCTAGGGGTTTGTGTTTAATGTCCTGTCTCCACTGGAACAGTTGTAGTCCTGTAATTGCACAGATGCAGCTTTTCCAGTGAGTGTTCTGCTCATAGCTGTGTTCTCTCACTGCAGGGGCACAGCTGGCTCTGCTGGAGCCCACAGAGCAGTGGATGTGTGAAACCTGGTCTGAACCCTCAGACCTGGGGTTTGGTGCTGGTGGGGCTACTGCCAACCCAGTACAGAATACCCCAAAATGTATGGATAGGTGCTAGGTCAATTTTTCTCAATCTTTACACTAAATACATGCTCGATTTTAAATGCAGGAGGGCTGAAGGACCAAATAATGAATTGTTCCATGTGCTTCAGTGGTGTATTGCTGTATGAGCAGCCATTTAGTGATGCAAGGAACAGACATTTTCTGTTTGGATACTTTTTTTTTTTTTCTTTATTTCTCAAGTACATATCCAAGTCAGTAAACCTTTAGAATACCTTTTGGTTATCACCTGAAATGCAGCAGAAACACCATTCCTTGGGAAAAGTACTAAAGATAAGGTGCATGGAATGTTTTTAAGTATATTAATTTAACTACACACCAGTGCAAAAGGAAGACATGACTGTTTGAAATAAATATATGCTGGTTTATGCTTGCCTCAGCCCATGCATTGCCAGCCACCAGAAGAGGTGTGTACTGAGGCTGAGAAAGAGTCCTCACAACTGAAAGAGGAAAGGGAATAGGGTTGGGGGAGATTTTGGCAGGAACTTTTATTTAAAAAAAGAAAAAAATTACGGGCAGCTCCTTTGGCTTGTCTACAATTTATGCAGTTTGGGGGTTTTTTTATGGTTAATGGCCTTGTGGAGTTTTAGCAGGGGAGCTAGAAAGGAAAAAGTTGACCTTCTTTTGTAAAGACTGGGGGGTACTTGTTTGCTAAGGGAGGATTTTTTAATTTCTTTTTTAATTTTTTAACATATGTTTTGTGTTCCATCTGTCTGGAACACATTAGCTAAAAAATAAATTGTTTTTGAAAACCATGTGGGCAGCGGAAAATTCATTTAGGAGGCACATTCAAATAGCAGGAAAAAGGGAAAAATCAATACTGAAATAAGGAACATGCCCTGGTTTAGAAACAGCCAAGTCCTCCACAGTTTCACATGCAATTTTGAAGAGTACAATAATACGTATAAACTTCATTGCTTTTGGTTTCCATACCAAAACAAATTACCCAAAGTCCATAGGAGGCTTAGCTCCTCTGGACACTAAATCTGGTGCTTTGTTTTAAATGTGTGGTTAATCCAAGCTGGTGACAGTGGAGAATGCTCGGGGTTGTACGAGGCCCCAGCCCTGGCTGCTCAGACCCCGGGATGTCTCCAGCAGAGCAGCCCCTCATGGCTTTAGGCTCAGTGGGTTTCAGTGGATCCCAAGCAGGTCAGCATGCAGAGGAAGGTCACTTCTCTGAGGATGGAGTTTTCAGGGCAGGGAAGGTTTCAGTGCCTGTGGCACCACGGTGGTTTGCACTGAGCTCACTTAGTCAGGCATGTCTCACATTTTGGGACTGGCCTCCCCAGTTCTTTCTCAGTGCCCTCCTGCTGTGTTCTGTGCACTCAGTGCTGATGCTGTTCCCTGGGTCTGGGGTGTCTGGCATGGGGGCTGCAAGAGCAGGAGAGCCATGGAGGTGCTCTGCATGCACTGAGTGTCTGGATACATGGATAAATGCTTTACTAATTCAGTGGGACCGGGGAGGCAGGACAGCAGTGGCACCAAACACCTGCTCTGCTGTGTCTGGCTTGTTCCCTGCTTCTCTTCAGGGCTGAGCTCTTTCCTGCCAACACTCCTCCACCCAAATTAACAGATACAACTCACAGATATCTTGTGGGACCCACAGGAGATGTAGGGCCATGCCTACGTGCACAGTGGACTGGTTATTTAGGGAGAAGTAGCTTTGAGTTCCACAGCTGGTGTGAGGACTAGATTCCTCTTTAGCCTGACTTTTATTTAACTGTGTAGCTACATCCAGGAAGACCTAAGCAGAAAACAAGTTCCTAGAGCAGAGCTCAGCATTGCAGCATCTCTTCTGGTATGTGGCTCCTTATTCAGTCTGTTGTAGGCAGTCCTGAGTTCACTGCTGAATTCTCACCACATCCTGAGGGCTCAGGTGGTTTATCCTGACATCTAGGCAAGTGAGGTTGTTCCTCTTGCTTAGCAGAATGGGGAAAAAAAAAAAACAAAAACCAAAAAACGCCAAAACTTAAACCTTCCACTTTAACACAAAACTTTTAAAACAATACTCAAAAATCCTAGAAAACAGCATTTCAGATGTATGTTTGGCAATTTTTTTTCTTTTTCTTGGTATTTTGTTTTGGCTAGCATTGAAATGATCCATTTGTTTTTTTCAGAGCTGTAACACTGTCCCTGCACCCCCCTCCCCACCCCCTGCATTTTCCAGTACTTATCTTTCATCTGTAAAGAAGTTATGGTAGAGAATAATGACATTTGTGTACTTACATTGTTCTAACTTTAAGCAACAAGGTGCACAGTTGCATTCAGTTCAATTGATCAAACCAGATGGGCACAAAATATTTGTGGGGGTTTTTTTCTAAAAAGGCCTGCTACTATTTGTGCTGATATTTGTTCCCCATTTATGCTGATCAGTGCATCTTTTACCTTCAAGGATGCCATTAGTAATTCTCCTTTGTGTTCAAAAGCAGGAATCCATTGTGCAGCACTTGGAGAGCCACTCGGATGCAGGTAAAGAATATAACAGCTTGAGCAAGTGCTAATTAGAACCAATTAAAGTTAATTGACCTCCTTTGGCAGTAAAATGCATAATAGAACTTGCTCTGTCCTTGCAAAATGGAGATCTTGCCTCTAAGCATAAGAGTGAAGCAGGGTTTCCTGTAGCAGCCCGTAGTAATTACGTGGGTATAACAACCAGAAAGCTGCTTGCTACAATTTGTTCTAATAACTGAGCTCTACTATATTAGGGCAGCACAATAAAAGTGCGATTTCTGCTCCAGTCTATTTAAAAACCTAATTTTTACAGAGCGAATGAGCATCCCAAGATACCGATACTAATCTCTAGGAATGAGTTGGCAGAAAAATAGAGTCCCTTTTATAGGTAAGTAATGGTGTGAGCATAAAAAAAAGGCAGTTTCATGCCTGCTGGTTGGAATTAGCCCTGATGCTCAGAGGTTGCATCTATCCTGGGCAGTGGGGAAGCTCTGGCAGGTCTGCATTGGTGCTTTGTCTGTGAAGGAACTGCCCACAGGTCAGTGGAGCTCCCCGCTGAACCTTCTGCAGACTTCTGTTGGAAAAGGGGCACTGGCATCCACCCAGCTGAGGTTTGTGCTGCTGCAGAGCTACACCACTGCCAGGGCCAAATCGGTGGACATGGTCAGAGGTACCCAAATTAAAAGAGAGAAAGACCAGGGGAAAGAATGAAGGGTAGGAAATGCAAAATTGTGTGAATTCAAAAGCATCAGTGGTGGGTGCTAAACTGTACATCGCTGTGAAAAGTTGAAAAGCCATTTTTATTAGAAAACCAGAATTGATCCAGTTTCCATGACCATGCTTTGATGACTTTTTGCTTGGCAGGAACTGAATGCGACTGATTTTGCTGCTAACTTGGCCTTACTATGAACAGCAATAAAGGTGTTAGTCAGGTGGGGACTTTGATGTGACCAGTAACATCACTCTCCCTTCAGGGAATGTTCTGTGCTGGCTTGTTAATGAATTTCTTTCCTAATGAGTATCATTAAAAACCCTTTGATTAGCTATTTGTGTGAATGCCCTTCCTTTTTCCTCCAAGCTGCTACATGCACTGAGTGGCAGCAGGATTTTGCCCTAGGGCAGAAAGTGTGCAGCTCTATTCCTCACCTCATGAATACAAGTCTGAGGCAAACAGCAACAGGAAAGAGGGTGGAAAAAAAATAAGGAAAAATAAAAAAAACGACCTCACAGAGGAGTTGAAGTTATTTTCTACACATGTACAACCTGAGCAGGCACCAGCATTCAGATGGGACTGTCATTAGGGGAAATGAAGAGCAATAGGTGGTGATGTTGAAGCATGCAACAATAATTTACATACACCTCGAGTTCCAGCAGGCAGAGAAACAAATAAAGCTATAACCTGGGGAAAGGGAATGCCAGAGAATAAATGGACCGCAACGAGCAAACAAAAAATGCCATGTCATAAAATGTAGTGAAAAGCCTGGAAAACAAAATTAAAAACAAAACAAGGCATTTCAGATCCAAGGCACCTTAATGAGATATTGATGGCACAGAAATTGCCTACTCCTATGTGAGACAAAAGAAGACTGAGAAACACAAAAACAATTAGGAAACAGATTTGGCCATCTAAGGTTTAATAGAAAGAGATGTGGCATAGCAGAGTACAATTAATCACCAATTGCCTGAAACACTTGCCCAAGCTACTGCAGACCTCTCTATCCTGCTTCCAATCTTAAAATGACAGTCACCCAGTCCAGTTTGTATTTAAAATAAACCTCTGCCATTCCTTTCCCAGTCCCTCAAACCTCCCAATGACCTGCAGACACTGATAAATAAGTATTTTGTATTTACTCTGGTGTCACAGACTTCAAACTACCTTCAGTCTACCCACCTCCTTCTTCCTTCTCTTTTCCCACCAGGCATAAACTTCATCTGCATATTTTCCACCTTGTTGTTAGATATATAATGAGGCTTTTCTATTTTTGTCCTTCTTTGCCCAGAAAGCTGTCTTAGCCACATCACACTCAGGGATGTATAAAAGTTCATTTCATATTAGAGCTCTGTGGAATGTGAGGTTTAAGTTTAAACTAGGTCACTGGGTGCCTTTTAGAGCATTTGTAACTAAGGGAGAGCCACTGATGGATGAGTCCTGATTTGAGTGGCTCAGCCCTGTATTCAGAGCCTGAGAAATCCAGGGGAATGGTCACAGCTGCAGAAAGATTTCAATCCATGTCTGCTGTGCCACATGTGATTCCCTGCATCAAAATGAGCACAGGAATCCACCTTAAAACAGCTGGAACAGGTCTGGTGAAATCTGTGGAAAAATTTTAGTCTTTCCTTTAATCGAGATTCCATCATGTACAAGCAGATTTTTGCCCATCAAAGGACTGACTGCCTTTCTACTCTACACACTTTGCAGCCCTGGGACATTCAAACACATTCTGATTTTCTCTACATAAATGTTTGGGTACATTAAAAACCTGTTTCCAAACATAGGGCTTTGAATTCCCTTCTGTCATAGTTCATATGTTCTTTTAGATCTTTTGAGGGTTACCCAAATCCCAAGTGTTTTCACAAACACTTATCACTAAGAATATTCAAAGAATAACCCTTTTTGTATTTTCATATACTTTGCAGTCTCCTCCAGACCCATGAAAGAGAATAGATACGAATTTCAGCTTTTGATTGCTGATATGTTACACTTCTGATTTCATGGAGGGATTTAGGAGGCATGATTTTCATAGAAATTGATGTCAATTAGTTAATTGGAAATTTAACAGTGAAAGTACTAGACCTCTGAGATCTGATAAGTACCCTTGTACTCTAGCTGAGAGTAAAACCTTTCAGTACTTGTACAACTACTTTTTCCTTAATTAATTGGATCATAGAACTACAGCATTTGGTAATATTTCTGGTAGAGTTTTCTGGGTGAAGAAACTTTACTTTAAGACTGAGTTGCTCTGACCAGAAACTCACACTTGGACCAATATATGGAATTTTGTGGGACAAGTGAATCTCACATGCCTTTATAGCAGTAGCAACACTCTTGGGGAAAAAAAAAAAAAGAAAAAAGAAAAAATAATAGCATAAAAATAAAAATAAGTAAAATCCAGGCAAATTCAGTGCCCTTTGGTGAATACACATCATAAGCCAGGAAATGTTTGTTTTGGCAGGGATGTCTGTGCCTGCCCTGGCACCTCACTGGTGACACTCAGAGCTGGAGCAGCCATGGGAGTGGAGGGCAAGGAGAAGAAAAGAAAAGTGAGGGGAGAATAAAAGGACATGCGGTATTTCAACAACAGTTTTCAGGACAAAAAATAAAAATTCTTTATTTTCCTAGACAGTTCTGTAGCACATTATGGATCTAGTACACATAAATTCTCCTTTTGCCCACAGCCCATTCTCTTTCTTTAGATTTGGATGAATTTAAATACTTGCTCAGAAAAAAAAATTTCGGAAAAAAACCTTTATTTTAAAAACCAAAACAATGTGGGTCTGTTCTCAGTGCAGGCCTCTGACTATCAATATTAGGATGTGTCAGTTAATTGATTATAATTTGTAAACTGTTCCTAGTGCTGACATTAATAATGACAGAATGCTCCTAATTGGTCCCAGGGAACAAAAGAGAGACACAAAATTCTCCCCCCCCCCCCTTTTTTTATGGTAAATAGATGCTTTTTTTCACTCTACTACTCAATATTTTCATTGTAGTCTTAAGGGTGTTTTGAAGCATCTTATGCTGTTCACTTTCTTAAATCCCTTTATTAAACTGAATGTTGTTGAGCATGAGGCTGACATTTGGTGGTTCTCACGCAGCTTCTAATAGCTGCAGGGTGCTTATTTTTGGAAGCAGTTTTATGATGCTACAGAATGTCTTCTCTGCTTTTGCTGGCACATATCATGCCATATAGCTGGAGCTGGAGCTGTCAGGACAGCTAGTGTCTCTATTTAGCAGGCCATTGTTTGTCATCGAACAGATATTCTTGGAGTTTTTTCAACTATAGCATTGTTGCCAATGGTTAAAATATCAAAGCTTCATAAATGACTGTGCACAGGAAGATGAATCCAGCTGGCAAACTTTCTACTTTTACGATTTTTGTAGAAGTCATCAACAGGCGAGCCAATAATTTTCACTCTCTGATGAAGCCTTCATTATGGAGCATCTGAAACCTTGCTGTAATGTGGATGACTTTGACATTATATCTACAGTTAAGTGCTTGCACATCTCGTAGCACTCATACAATGAGAATTAAGCATCACAAAGAGCCTCTGAAAATAGAGCAACTAAATTTTCCTCTGCATTTATACAGTGTACAGGTTTCAGGAGGTTCTCTCATGCTATTTACAATGCCTTTGTCAGATTCTTTTTATTTTAATTTCCAGGTATATAAAACCTGCCAAATGTCAGCACTTGTAACTATCAGCTCTCAATAAACACAATCTACAAGGAATGTGAGTCATTTTGGGCACAAAAAAAGAGTAAGTAATGAACAATTTAGTAATGAACAACTGCAAAAGAAGGACAAGTTAGCCCAAGAACACTTTCTGTGTTTGTCAGATTTAATTTGAGGTTTTGTCTGTGCACACATTCAGGAACACTTGTCACAGGTGCTCAAGACATGCAAAGAACAACTACAGTGAATAATAAGGTTATTGTGCTCTAATGGTATCATAACACCTGAAGCAGCCATGCTATTGCTTCATCCTTATTCAGCATTGATTTTTTTATTCTGAAATGAAATTGTTACAACTTTGACCTGATATTGAGGAAATGTTAATAACTTTTTTTTTTTTTTTTTTTTTTTCTCTTCTACATCCCTGCAATAGACTCAGGTTGATCTTACTTGAGGTGTAGCCAATTATCAGCACAATCCTGCTGATAGAGCACTCCTGGATGGCTGCACTGAAAAAAGAAACCAAAACAAATAACAATTGGCCAGTGCTACTAAAAGAAGCCACATCTCCTGGTTCTCTTTATAGAACTTGAACTTTTGTCAATTTTCACATCTCTTCAGAAAGGAATTTCTTATTCAGAAAAACAACTAAAATTTTCCTTCAGAGAAATAGTTTGATCCAGGCATGAATTCACTGCCAGACAGGGTTTGATCCTTATCCTTTCCTACACTTTTAGCAGCATCTTACCTACAACAGTCCCAAACCACATGTGGGGTTTGCTCAGAGTGCAATGTCTATCTCATCCTGCTCATACAAGCCACCTGGACCTGCCTTACTCATGTAATTCATTTTTCACACCACTGTTCTTAAATTTATTATTTTCTACCATCTGGATTGTAGCATTTTAATGTATTCTGGCTTCAGTATTCCTAATTTTCTTATACTCAGTTTTCCTTTTTTTTTTTTAATTTTTTAAATACATGATTTTGTTCTTTGATCCTGCTCTACTTCTTTGCTGTTCACTTAAGGAAAATCAGAACCTAATGTTCACCCTGAGCAGACTAATTTACAGGTTGCCTGCACTTATGTACCTGTTAAGATACCTGTTGGCACTTCTACAGGTGTATCTGGTATATGTTCAGCTGTCCCTTCCTTAGGTAACTCATGTGATGTGAAAAATCCTGGCCAAATAAAATTCTGATTTTGAGATTTTTCACGTCTCCTAGACAAGCCTACCTCCCTTTATAATATGTTGTATTTACCAATGAACAGTTTCACATTTTCTCTTTTGAAATTTTCCTTCAAGTACTAAAGATCTACCAGAGATTCAATAAACAGCTTCTCTGAGTGTGCATCCACACAGCCCGTAAGGGATTTGGGATGGCTTGAGTTCAACACAGCTAGTTAGGGAGAGACAGAACATGGCCAGCATCCTCACTCAGCTGTAGTCATAAATCATCATACAACCTGGCATTGACAAATTGATCTTGGCCTAGAGCATCCAGGAGCTTTGTAAGAAACCTGGGCCAGGGCAGGGGCTCAAGCATTAGCAGTAGGCATCCTGGGATAAGCTTTCAAACTTCTGTATGGAGGGAGATATGTAAACAATATGCTTTGTAGGCAGATTTCCAGGAAAATCTATTGCAAATTTAAATTTCTCTTCAATTACTTTTTCCTGGAATTTCCTTCCAGTTCAGTTGCTATCTCTGTTGTCCAAAGCATGAGCAGGAGCAAGGTGGATCTCTGGTGATAATCGGGCTCGTCTGTCAGCACTGATATCAGGAAAAGGGCAAGCCAGTTGCAACTGAGTGCACCAAACCTGGCTGTGAAAGGGTTACCAACTCATCAAACTTTGCTGAAAATGATGAGGCTTTGGGGTGGCAGCTTAGGCTGCTGGTAGTTGGAAAACTTTTCTAATCCGAGGCTGAGTGTCTGTCACATATGGTAAATCTCCACAGAGACTGAAAATAAGCTGAGAATTAATGAGCTGCTAATTTCAAGACTGACGTCTCTAGAATTTCTTTTTCTTTCCTGAGATTTTTTTCCTTATCCCTTCTCTCCCCCTCCCCAGTCTTACCCTTTCCTTTATACAAATTCCTTATCTCCCAAGCAGCCATTGCAGCACTTTTCTCTTCATGTGCCTGTGTGTGTACAATGGAGCTTAATGTGAATGATACAAGGAGGCATTTTGGTATCTTAATCTACCAGCAAGTGATTGGCACAACTGGAGGGCTGGGGGCCACAGCCACAGTAAGCTATTCTGTGAGACAATGGAATCAACTTTGTCCATAAAAACACATTTCTTATTAATTAGTATCATTGAAATGCTGTTTTCTGAACATTTTAATGTTTCTTCTAGCTGCCAATCTCTATCTGTTCACTTTGGCTTTCCTCCAGGTTCTTTCTTACATCTTCCAGTCTTCTCTTTTATGGCAGTTTTTCCTTCTTTTCCTAATTTTATGGTTTTGCTTTTACCATTCTGCCTGCCCTCTACTAACCTTCTTCTCTGCTTTATCTAGGATTTCCAACTCCCATCCTACTCTCCAACACCAGCCTTCCCACCATCTAATTTTCCAAGATTATTCCTTCCTCCATCTGCATTGCTAATGTGAAATTCACTACTTTAAATATGTCATTCTAATACATGAGTAGCTAAATCTCTGAGCATGCACAGAGAAACTAGATGTCTTCAGAAAACTGAGGAGAATCAAATTCACTTGACTGCTAATGTGACTGATAGCCCTGTCTTATCATCTACTTGATTTCTGCTTGCTACAAAACCTTTAAGGATTTTTTTACACCTTGTATGTATGTGTACAACCATAGGAGAGGAATTAAGAACTTGCTAAAAACATACCAGTTCTTAAAAACATCTTCCAGGAAAACATCAATCTTTTTGAGGGGTGGGGGGTAGAGTATGCTGGTAATGCCTATTTCTATTTTGTAATCTCCATGGTGCTGTTACAGAAAGATTTAGAATTGCTTACAGTCCTATTGGCTGGGTGGTGTAAGATGTGAGTACAGTAAAACAGTATTCTTTTTCCTCATTAAAGTATTATGAGTCCACTTTGACATAAAATCCATAAAACATATGGATTTGGGGAACTCTGAATCATTAATAACACAATGGCTTTTTTGTGGAATAAATATAAGGGAGAGATGAAGTGGAAATTAAATGTAATTGAAAAGGAAGTGAATTTTTGCTAAGATAATATACCTTACCAGTATGGTTTAGTCTACTGGTTTTAGGGAGGACTGAAAGGCTATCAGGGTGTTGCAAACAAGGAAGTTGGATCTCCTTCTCTTTGTTCCGTGTGCCAGATCTTTCTTCTTCACTCCCACTACCTCCTCTTCCAGATCCTATGGGGTTTGTGCCAATTGGCATAAGTTATAGAAATGTTTCCTCTTCTGATTTTTGCTGCTTGGATGCTGAAAGGTAAGCCTCCTTGGTGCAAAGATAAACAAAATCAATCACAGCATAGAGATGCTGTGTTCTCATTTTCCCTTTTCCAGCATGAGATAATGGTTTCTGTGTAGACTGGAACCACAAAATTGCATTGATAGTTTCTGGGGTGCTCTTGTCCTCTGGCAGTGCTGGCTGGGAACACAGAGATTTCACAAGCAAATCTTCATTTCCGTGAGTTATTTAAATAATTTCCTAAAATTTTTTATATTAGTAGGTAATGGGATTTTTTTTGACCATTTGTTTTCTTGAGAGCTGCACTGCTGAACTTGAAGACTGGATGGATTTGCTGCTGGTATTTGTTGTTACATCAATTGCCTTATTCCAACCCTTTTGAAAAGTCCAACATTTCAGATGTGTGTGTTGCAAATTGCTGGGCAAGTGTTTTCTATTGACACCAAACTGGTGAAATGGCAGGTGAATGGTTTCACAGGGTAGATTACAGACTGGCAGCAGTGTATGGAAGGCTGGCAGAGTTACAGAAGTAGCCAGCTGATATTCACAGCATCATTTACCAGTAACAGATGGGATCAGGTTAAACTGGGTATCTCAAACTGGTTTTGGTCAAGGTTATACCTTGAATGAATACCAAATCATGAAAATAAAGGAATATTATATTACTGAAAATACTTTATTACTTATCAGAAACATTCATTCTGTCTATTAGATGTCTGAATAATATATGAATACACCAGCATTCTACAAAGATTCACAGATAAAGTATGCAACAAAAATTTTTGCTCTTTGTTGCTCTGCTGTCAAGACTATGACTAACAAAAACGTATGGAAAAGAGCCCTCACAACCTCACTAAAATTTATATTTTGACAAAATAATACTCCTTGAAGCAGGTTTCATGAACCAATAAAGCAATCCATGGATGTGTGAATTATAGAATTACCTATTAAATGAAAAAATAAATACAGAGTTTTGGGGGAACATTATGTTTGGTGTCATTGTCTGATAAATCTGGTTTAAAATGTAAAAGGATTTAAAGAGATCATTACTTAGGCTAGGATTAGTAATAAATAAGCAAAAGCTTTTTTGCTAAAGCCCTAGGTGAACAATGGCACTTGAAAATGAAACACTGGCAAGATGCCCATCTCCTCTGGGAAAAGATGGGAGAGCCAGCAGTTCCTCTTTGTAAGCAAACAGCCCACAGAGCACCAGCATCTTCCTGGTGCATTAAGAGCGTGTCAACAGGGCACACTTTTTGTGTGGTTTTGTGATTACCTGTTTAATCATAAGTGATGATTAAATTCAGAGGCTGCTGCATTTTTTCCATCTGCTCTTTGAGGGTCGTATGTTTACATCTAAGCTCATTTTTCCCTCATCTGTGTGTATTTGGTTTTGGTTTCTTAATTTCCTCTTCCCAATGTGTCTCACAAGAATGAAAATATTGAAATGAGACCACAGACTTTAAAAACTGATTTTTCTCCCACATGTTTTTAATTTTTTTTAATATACGTCTTACCAGACACATTCCAGCACAAACACACACATACAGAGGGCAGAATTTTCCTGCTGCAGTAGTTCTGGCACAAGACACTTGCAGAGCTCCTCATAATGGTCTACCTGAGTGAATGGGATGAGGAGGATTCACACATTAAAAAAAAATATATGATGCCAAATTCAGCATTTTGAGAATGAAATATTTAATATTCGGAAAAAATTCTCTACTGAGAGTCACAGGAAGAGGTTGCCCATAGGAGCTGTGGATGCCCCATCCCTGAAAGTGTTCAAGGCCAGGTTGGATGGGGCTCTGAGCAACCTGGTCTGGTGGAAGGTGCTTTGACCATGGCAGGGGAATTAGAACTAGATGGTCTTTAAGGTCCCTTCCAAATCAAGCCCTTCTGTGATTGCATGAAATGGGAAAAAGTTGATCATCCTGTGCTGTTTGGCATAATGTATATTGGATTGTTGCTTGCATCCATAAGTCCAGGTTAGGTTTTTGTGCAGAAGTAAGATTGTAAGATCATGTATTTAAGTTTTTGTTGAAAACAGCTAAAAGGCCATTTGATCCACCCCTTTAAAAAGATCAGTGGCACCATAGCATGTATAAATATGGCAGCAAGTTCCTGGAATTCTCCCATATGGAATACAAACAGTCCTGTTTCACCAGAGTATGCCACTGGCATTTAGACCCCAGGAAATTAGCAGCATCGCTTGCACCCATCATCTGTTATTTATGTCTGCTACTATTTAAAAGAAAAACACACTTGAGAGCTTAAAGACCAGGTCCCTCAGGGAGCTGAACACCAGAGGAAGGAGCCCCACTACCCTGTAGTTCCTGCAGGCACCTGAGAGCCTGAGGAAGACAATGGCACATGGGTCTTGGCAGCCCTTTGGGCCAGAGTGGACTAGAAACAGCAACAAGAGGAGTTCAATCCACCATCTCTAAGGACTGTAAGGCAGGAGGAGCTGGTTTATCCTGGCCTGGCTAACCCATCATCCTGGGAAAAGGACTGTTTGGTTGCTGTGCTCAGGCCAGGAGTGAGTCTGAGGGGAAGGACCCTGTGGCAGAGGTCCCACACAGAGTGTGTAGGCAAAAACCTGAGGCTCTTCTCAGAGCAGAAGCTCTCTGGTTTCTTCCATGGAAATCTGAGCCAGAGTTTGCAACCTTGTTTGGCTTTTCAAGAAAAAAGTGGCTTTGTTTCTACTTTCTGCAGGATTCTGAGCACCTGCTGGTGCTGTAGAATCACCTCTACAAGGGTAACCAAGGAAGTATTGCTTGGGATCTGGTTTGGGGAAAGGCTGCATTTATTTCTACATAGAAAAGGTTCTTGGGAGGCTCATGCTTGTGACTCGCATAAAAAAGAGGGGATATGTTACCTTGGTGTAAAAGTGGCTTGTACTGAGCATCTGCACTGGGCACATCAGCACTGGGAGCTGCATCAGGACCAGCAATTCCCTGTCCTCAGGGCCCGGTGATGCAGAACAGTTGTGTTTGTGCTGCTCTGCCCCAGCCTCCCGCAGAGCCTGCTGAGGGCTCCGCTTGGCTGCCCGTGGCATCTCCACAGTGCTGAAACCTAATTATTTTCTGCAGGTTTCTCCTTGAGTTTTTTACAGTGTCTGAAATACAGTGAGAATCCTGCTGTACCACAGATGTCCTCATAGCACAAAACTGAGGTACTTCGTGGGAGCCATGGGGCCTGCAAGGCAGCAGAAGCACTTGGGACAGTGGTGAGAAAGTGTGTTTGTTTCAGTGGGAATTTTGTGTATATTGCTTAACCCTGATATGGAACAGAGTAGCAATATATTTAGATTATCCCTACAGAAAAAAAAAAAACCCCAACAATTTTAAACCTGCCTGAAGTCAAAATGCATCTTTTTCTAAATTTCTAGTGACAGATGGGAGGCTGTGTTACCCTCCTGGCTGTGAGGGGGCCTCTGAGGGTGTCCAGGCTCTGCAGAAATAAGGCTCTGAGTAACCTCAGAGGAGTGTCTGGCTCTGCAATAACAGTCTGAATGCAGCAGTGCTTTGGTCACTGTTGCTCCCGTTTTTCCCCAAAATTGCTCCTATTTTAAGCTGTCAATTTACAGACTTAAACCATGCTGGCTTTGTAATGGATACACACACTCCCCAAGCAGATAATGTTTTCAGATAGGAGATCTCATCCAGTTTCTGAGCCCAGTGCACCTGGGTGACAGCAGCGTGACAATGCATAACAGCAGATTTTGGATTACCCTTAATAACTTCTTCTGTAACTGGGTGCTTTAGCTGCCCCAAACCAAGGAACAAGCACAGGGCTTTTTGCATTCCATGAAAACGGGTAGACCTCTTTTTTTTGTGTGTGTATGTGTGTGGCATGTTTCTAGTTTCTGAGGAACAAGTCAGTGGAATGCTGCTATTATGCTCATGGAAACACATTTATATTTTCCACATGCATCTGGTTCTATAGATTAAGAGAAGGTTTTAACATATTATTTTTTATTTCTGTTAAATTCAAACAGTTAGCTGTTTGTTGTGTTGTTTGTTGGAGGTTTTTTTTAATGGAACAGAATAATTTCTGTATTTATATTCTGCATTTCTGAAGCTTTTGGTGTTAAGTATGCGTTGTGTGTGTGTTTTACAATGACTGCCCCAACACACACACTCCACATATGTTTCCTCTCCTGATTTGAATAGAAATCTAACACTGCAAGTGAAGTACACTGAACTACTGTTTCACAAGCTGTCATTTAAGTGATAGATGGTAAATTGGAATTTTGCCATGCAAATTAGTTAATGCTCAGATGAAGCCAGTGTTTAACTATTCAAATAAGATCTCAGTCTTGATCAGCTGTTTCAGCTTATATCTCCAGTGAAGCAGACTACTAGCTTTCAGCTGGAGCAGACAACTAGAACTCCACAAAACCATCAACTCTGCTCACTTAGAGCCATCTTGGTAGATCAAATGATGTTCAAACAGCACTGATCTGTAGCTATCAGCTGGAAACAGCCAAAGATGCTGTTTCTTCAGGCAAAAAATTGTGATAGTTGGTAGTATTTTGAAGGGAAAATTTACATCTCTGGAATCCACTACATCCAGAAATGTAAAAATACAACAAGCTCACAGTGTGACCTTTCTTTTAACAAGAACATATGTAAAATTCACACACAAAGAATATTATATTTAGAATCTTAGTGGGAGCCAGGAATAACTCCTATAGCAAAGTTCCCTAAGCCTACATTTTAAATGCATGTAACCTTTCTTTCAGCAGTTTGCTACTGCTTTTGTGCACAGGAGACCTTTGAAATCTGGGAGGAAGAAAGCCCCTTGGCTATACAAAATGCCCTGTCTTTACCTGAGAAAACTCCACGCTGTTTCACATTTATAGCACTTCATTTCAACTTATTTTTCTTGGATTCCTTAGGGAAATTTCAATCTGTCAAGTAACTGAGAAGGAGACATCTACAGACCCAGTCCTGCTCCCTCACCAGGAGACTTGCAGCAGCCTTGCTTATCCCTGAGAGGTACCAAAGTCTTAATAAGGATGGGGGGAAGGAGAGCATCTTTCCCACTGCAGATCTTCCTCATGGCCCTTCACTGGAGTCTCCTGGAAAGAATTGCCACAGTCTTTTGGAGGTGAGAAATAACTACAGCTGAATTTAACTGTGACTGGCTCTTCACAGTTATTCACAGCAGTTCCAGTGTCTGCCTTTCTCATGGGCCAGTGCTGGCTTTTTCTACCTAGGGCACTTGATCCTGCAGTACAGGTGATAGGGATCTGTGCTGGGAGTTCACAGCACACTCCAGGTGATGATGAATGATGGGAGTACAGCAAAAGTGTTGTGCTGTTTCAAGAAAAGAGGGCACAGATAAAAGGGGTCTCTCTCCACTGCAAAAAAATTGAAATCTCCTCACCCCTGCCTCCAACAGTGTGAGTGCTGCTATGCATGTGACAGTAAGGGTGACATTTTGACAGCAGTGCTGCTTTTTTCAACCTCCTCAAAAAACATCCAAACTTCCTCTAGAGAGGTTTGTAGCATGTATCTTCTAAAATTTTGAAAACATTGTGCACAGTAAAAGACCCACCTGGTCTTAAGTCCCTCAAGACAACATCAAAAAGTTAGATGTCACAGAGTCTGGCAGGGACAGAAGGACCAGTCCCACCCCACTCCTTCTTCCTGAGGTGATGTGTGTGCTAGCTGCCTCAGCTACTGTCAGCAGGGACAAGCTAGACAAGTTTCTGAAGAAAGACAGTCTGCTGGAGTTTCCAAAAGAAGGAACCACTGAGGGAGCAATGGCAGAAAAAAAAAGGAAATTGGGTTTGAGATGTCCATAAGTGGGCAGAGAAGTAGGAAGAGGAAGCCAAGGAGTGGGAAAAGCACCAGAAGAAAGGAGCTACGGAGTGTGGGGCTACAGGAATCAACTCCAGGTTTTGTAAGCCTCCAAGGGGAGGGAGGAGACAAAGCAAATGATGCTTAGAAAAGAACTCGATTTTGAATGGATGGCTGTTAGTTTACACAGTTAGCAATCCCAGCAAAGTCCTTTGAACAATTATTTTTTATGTAGTTTTATGTGTATATGTATGGAATGGGCCATTTTCCTGTTCACTTATGTGTATTCTCATCACATCCCTTTCTTTATAGCCATTTTAACAGCATCTACACTCTGAAGACATCTGCTGAAAGTGATGTAGGTACCCAAATCAGTTTGGGCTAGCCTGGCATTTCTCCCAGTGTTCTGACTCAAAGATGAAATGTGTTGCTATCGTTTACAAGATGTTCACAAAGCCACTCTGTACAAAAGGAGACTGTACAGCGTGCCACCATTTGAAATCTCTTTACAGTGTGTTTCCATTAAAACAACAAACCTTGGCAGCTACCATCTACTCTTTTCTGATTTGCAGCCAGCCAATTATATCACTTAGAATGCACTTAATTAACAAGAATGCAAGTTCAAGGCACTGCCTTTGTGTAGTTCTAGTTGTGCCTTAGGAAAAACTTACTTTTGTCTTCCCTTCTGTGTGTTTATTTCCTCCACTGTTTTTGTTAATCCCTCCTACATGCAGTAGCTCCCTTGTAAACAATATTTTAGCAGTGACCTCAGAGTGTTCTGGGTGCTTTCTAAAAGTCAGATATTAAAAGAATTCAGTTGCCTCAATCTCTTAGTGTGACCTTCAGTCACAAGAATAGCTCTGATGGTTTAAGTGGAAAGATCTGCAAGAGTGAAAATTGCTCCAGTGCATCTGGGCCTGGCAAACCATATTCTGTTTTTGTGGATTACCAGATGGAAGAGCTTCTGTAAGGTCAGCAGTCATAAGGGGAGACATGCTGGCTGTAGAGGGGAAGGAAACAATGGGATGGCCTTCGGCATGGTCTAACCATCCAAGCACAGCCAAATGACCTTGCTGAGCATTTATGATGCACTGAGCCCATAGCAGCAGCCTGGTTTCTTTGTTCTCAAACCATAACTGCTCTATCTGCTGGGGTGTGTCACCCTCTAAAGCTCAGTAAAGAGGAGGCTCACTGGGATTTAGGTGGCTCTGCCCACAAATATACACAGGAACACACAAGCATCTCAGGAACTGTGTTAGAATTGATGCCTGACATAGTTAGTCACAATGTTTACAGAAACTAGGCTGTGATTCAAGATTGTGATGCAAATATCACAGTTTCAGGGTGGCTCTAGATGAAAGGCTTTCCCAGTATAATGTTTTTTCTCTTGGTGAAGTCATAATAGTGATAAATTTCTTATGGCACAGACATTTTTATGCTTAACAAAGTGAGTGCCACAAAGCACAAGTTTGGAACTTCATTTTCCTATAGTTTCAGCAAAAGCAAGACCATAGATTGTGAAGAACAAAGCACAGATACATGCAGTGAGTGTTAACAAAATTTAGGAAAACAATGAAAGTTTCAATTTAGTATGATTCAATATGAGTTACTGAATCAAGGGGTTTAAGACTTTGCATTGAGTTTTACAGATAAATTAATACAGATCTTCACATTTGCTCTTTATCTAATCTGTTTTACAAAAATACATTTTTTTTCTCTCAAAATGTTTGTAAATATGTGCCTTCCTGCACCACTGTCTTGCCTGACACATCTGACATCCATGTCACATGAGATTTCAATTTTGCAGTGGGAATTCTGCTTTTAACTTGAGTATGTTCAAGATTTTCTGATTTAAACCTAATTCTCCTTCCTCTAAATAAGATTTAAGTATTAAACACTCTTAATCAAAACTGTATTTTCCACAGGGGGTCTCTGGCCAACTTTTTCTTTGTGCCTGTTCAGATTATATCACAGTGGCCCCAGGCCCTGTCTGGTGGCGGCCACAGGAAAATATGATAACAGTAATAAATTTCAGCTATGCGTTCAATCCCCCATGAAACCTTTCATTACTCTCTCTCCCTGCTGTAGCACTGCAGAGGGAATGCCAGAGTGAGGGCTGCCAGGAGGAGTAGAAACTAAAGTCTTGGCAAGAGCCACAGAAGTGCCTGACAGTGGATGGTGGCTGGGCTGAGGGCATGGGGGGTTTTTTGGCAGTGGTGCTGCCTCCATGGGGTTTGCTTTGCAGTTCACTCCAACCAGAGACCACAGACACACTGTCTGAGCCTCATGGTTTTGTCTTCTTCCCCTCTGCCCCACAGCAGTAAGTACAATATTCACTGATTACACGCAATCACAGAATGGGTAAGGCTGGAAGGGAACACTGTCCAACTTCCCTGCTCAGGGAGGATTATCCTAGAGCTCATTGCACAGGATTGTGACCAATGGTTCTTGAATATTTCCAGTGAGGGAGACTCCACACCCTTTCTGGACAACCTGTTCCAGTGCTCAGTCACTGCACAGTGAAGAGGTTCTTCTTCATGTTCAAGTGGAACTTCCTGGGCTTTGTTCCTGCCCATTGCCTGGCACCACCAAGCAGAGCCTGGCTTCATCCTCTTGACACCCTGACACTTTCAGATATGGGTACAGTTCTACCTCCTTTTGTGCTGCTCATTTTCTCCAGTTGATGTGCCTTAGGAAAGAGCAGTGAGTCTGAAAATCTTATTTTCATGAAAGACATTGACAACACTGTTAAAGAGACCATTTAGCTTCCAGATGAAAAGTATAAGCTGCATGAAAAGTGTATTCAGAAAACAATTCAGGTGCTGCTTTCTTTCTTTGTTAATGACACCTTTCTTTTGTCTTCAGCAGCAAGAACACTCTACAGTGTGAAGTTTTCCTTTGTTTGTGGCTGCCTTCTGTACCATTTTTCTTTCATACCCAAGCAGAACAAATCTGTTTGCAAGTAAAGGAGAGAAACAGACTGGATGATTTTGGTCTTAAGCTAAATGTTTTCAGAAGTCCAAGTATCATAAACAGTGCAATTTTGGGATCAAATCTGACTTGATTTTTTCTCATTAAAAGGTTCAATCAATTGATTTAGGGCGTCTTCTTCTATACTTGCTTTAGAGGTATTTCCTCAACAGATGGACATGACACTTTTCCATTTTATCTAATGTTTCTCATGAAGACTGTAGTGGTATGATCAATTGTCACTAGAAATAACTTTGAATTTTCTCATTACTGCAAGACATTAAGACGTCAGGATGTGATTTACTACGGCAACTGACTTCTATGTCATCTATTTTTCAGAAATCCTGTGGACTAGTTTAAATTTCCATTTCCCTGGCATTGTATCTATGTGTGTAGTGAAACAAAGAAAGGATTGACTAACACACTGAAAGCATTAAGCATTTGAAGCTGCCCTGCTAGAGAAATACAACAGCAGCAGAGTGCACCACATGAAACCGAAGCAACCACCTGGAAGAGGAGAGAAGAGCTTAGGCTATTAGCACAGTCTTTGAAACCATTTTGTCAGCAAAATACCCTTCTTCAGTTTGACTGCAAAGATAAGGAGTGACATGAAAGTGGAAAAATTAGAATATCCAGACATCTTAAAAGTCTGAAAATATGCAATGCATTTCTTCTGGTCTTTTGCATCTGACATAATTTTTGTTGACTTCCTGGCAACAGGAATTTCCCCTTATACAGCTTGATTAATAAAAGTGCAGTGAATGGCTATGTAAGAGTCAGACCATATACATGGGTTAGCACACACCATACTTCCATTCCTCTGGAGTGGCTGCACTGCAGGCTCCTCATGCTGCTCTTTGCTGGGGGAGGGCTCTGAAAGATGAGGCTGGTGGCAACTGGTGTGCCTACCACATCAGGTGCATGATATTTAACTGAGCTCACACTAGTAAAATGCAGTGGTGTGGCAGGAGTCAGGTGGGATTTGTGTTATTCATATCCACAAATGTCTCTGAGAGGAAAAAGTTTAAGTGAGAGAGTTATTTCTTTTTGTAAACTCAGACCTCAATATCTGCAAAATCTCTTGCTGATTTGGAAACCAAGTACATTCTGTTGCTTGACAGTCTGGTGTGTTCCAATGGGCACCTTCTTCATCATCACAACCATGAAGCAGTTCTGCTCGGCTGCCTGGAAGAGGCATCCCTCCTGTCTGGGCATGTGTGGAGAACTGCTCTGCCAGTGGCAGTGCTGGCCAACCCTTCTGGAAGGGGACTCAGTGACACAGAGGTGGTGTGGCAGCAATAAAGGGAAGAGTGCTGCTCCTGGCACCCAAAGGTATTTTATCAGGGGCGTTTCATTTAAGAAATAGACAGGGGCAGTGGTGTGTGGGATGCTGCACTCATGTGAAACCAATAAACAGAATAACAGAATTTCTGCTCAGGGTGATTCTCAGAAAGAGGAGCTCAAGTGCTGTTAGTTTTCTGTGACTATTTAGCAATTAACTCAGCAATGGCTTTTCATAGCTACCTCTGTGACTTGCATATCTGCTTTATTTCACCAGCCGAAGAATTTAAGTCTAAAACCACAGGCAGACCCTTTAGAACCTGAGCAAAGCATTATTTAAAATTGTGTAACAGTTTCCCAGTTGAAAAATAGACTTAATAGCATTTAGGATTAATAGGGAAGCCAACTTTGTCACCAAAATATAAAGTACCTATAATAGCACAGAAGCCTCCTGGAACACAGAACACTGTACCCTTAATTGGGTTGCAGGGGTACCTCAGTGACTAATGGACTGCACTGGATGCTGCTGGCATAGCAAGTTTCACCTATAGCTGGTGGAGAAAATGGCTTTCTGTGCCCAGACTCTGTTTTGGTGAGACTGCACAGCCACGTGTGCAAATAGACACATAAGGTCTGTGATTTCATGATAGGTCATATTATTTCAAGGTGGAAATAGTAGCTGAATGATGAAAGGATACTCCACAGTGCTGTGGAAAGGCTGGAGAAATCTTTCCACGGAAGAAAGGCTGGGTCAGATCTATGCTCTCTAGCAAATAGGCAGCATTAGCAATTGGAACAAATTAATGTTTCCTTCTGAAACAAAAGTGGACATGAAGGGCACTTTCAGGTTCCTTCTGTCCATCAGATCCTCACCCAGGAACGATGACTGCAGGGTTTGTCATGGAGCAACACTTACTTCTCAGCATGGAGAGAGAACATTTGTGGCTTACTTGGAGCTGGACAAATTGACCTGCCAAAAGAGCACCTGGGATAGTGAATGTCTTAATATGTTTCACTTGCTTTTTATTTTATTCTTGATACTTAACTTTTTCGCACAAATACCACATAGAAAATAAAAACTCTCTCTTTACATAATTTTAGTGTTATTATGGCCCAGAACAATTATTTTGTAATGTACATTTCAAAGGGTTTAAACAGTCTGAAATACTTTGATGACTCTCTGGATATATTTAGTTTGCCTGAAATGTAGCCAAATGAACAATTGAGACATATTTGGGGGAAAAGTCAGCTATTAAAAGAGAATTAGAGTGTTATCATAGTTAAATATGGAAGAGACTTGCAGAATATCAAAGCAGTGCATAGACTTCATATATTGTTCATGAGGAGCTTTGCATGCTGTAAAAATGTAGGGCAGTGAGTCAGTCACCTAGAGAATTTAATGGGAAATACTGCTCTTGGATAGGACATAATTAATGTACAGCCTTTTCTTCCCCTTACACTCTTGAAATATCCCACAGAGGTTGGGTGAAAGTCTCTCCTTTCTAAAACCAGTGAGGAATTAGGACTATATTGTGAAACACTGGTGTTGATGCTCTCTTTGTATGGTCTCTGGCTGATAAGGACACTCAGAATGCTGTTCAGCATCCTTTATCTGAGAGGATTTGAACTGAAACCTCCCAGGGGAGTGCCCTAATTAGCACTCTGTGGGCTAGGCTGAGGTTTCACACTCATTACCTTTTGTTGGAGCTGCTCTGATGTCTGTCAGATTTTCTGTTTACAGAATTTGTGTTTAAGCACCTGTCCATGTCCTGACCATCAGGCCAGATGGTTAAGGTGTGATGTGAGACTGCTGCCTCATGTCAAGGCATGCAGGGGATTATTCTGCTGGAAAGTTTGGGTTGCATGGCTCTGCAGGCTAGGGATATGCTCATTAGGGCTAGGGTTAGTTTTTGAGGATATAAATTAGGCATCTAATTGATAACTTTAGATGCCCAAATCTCTTTTAATTCCCCGTGGGATATATTCTTGAGGTTTTCCCAAGAAAGACTTTCTTTTTCAGCTGAGTAAGAAAATTATGCAGAGAAACATTACCTGCAGGCTGATTATAAAATCCTGACTGTGCAGTACAGATGCAGCTGCTTGCAATTCATCATCTAACTTTCCTGAAATTCTACTGGTGGATGGCCTTAATTTGGTAGATGGCTTTAAACAAACATTTCTGCCAGTAGATGTAACACTGCTTGAATTTATATGCAATATTTAAAAATAGATATGTACCTTTGAACATATGTACATATGAAGCACACAGAGTCTGTGTCTGTTGTGCTTTGTTTGGGTTTTTTTTTGGTTGCATTTTTTGAGGGTTTTTTTAAAATCTAAAAACTTGCATAAAATGGCACATTTTAGTGCATTTGCAGAATAAAGCTCTAATTTTGTGATCTAAGTGGAAAACCCTATTGAGTGATATCAGTGAGATTTCATGCTACTGAAGCCTGGCTGTGTTTAAGTCCATGTTCTCTCACTGTTATCTTCATACATGATGTACGTTCTGTTTATTCTTATTGAGGTCAGCAAAGCCTTCCTATCAGCCTTATACTAAAGTAAAGCTTTTTTGATTAGAAATGGACTAATCAGAAGGCAAAAATTTATTCTACTGATAACACCCCCTTCTGATAAAAATTCATTCTACTGATACACCACATGTCAGTGGCTGGTTTTGAAATTTGAAAAAATAATTCATTAATTATTACACAATTTTAGTAATTTTTTTAAGAACTTTTCTGCTGAATGAGAGCACTTAATAATGAGACATCATCATTCCTACCTTTGCCTCTGAGACTTAGATGATTTGTGAAAACTCCCATGCTATGCTTCAAAATGGTTTCTCTCTCTGCATGTGCTGAACCAAGAGACTCCTTTGCTCAGCGGAAAGTAATGTGGAGAAAAATGCCATTTTTTTTCTTACAGTAAGTCTGATCCCCTGACTATAGCAGTAGTAGCTTCTACAAATGATGAGCTAAATCCTTGTTTTGATTGGGTATGAAAAAGGAAGTATTTGTAGATGCAAAATTGGGCATATTTTTCTGTTAAGAAATAAACTATGTTAGTTCCTCTTGCAGCCCTTGCTCATTTAGCACAGCTACAAGACAAAGTTAAATGGAGATGATGATAAATAATTTGCATGTGCAAGCTTCCTTTTTCTCTTTTAGTGCAGTGCACAGTGTGCAGACAGATGCAAACTGGAGCTTCAGAGAGCTTGACTGATAAAGGACTTCATCTTGACCAGAAAAGAATGATTTGGTGATGAAGCTAGGAAATATTCTTATTGTTCATGGCCTTTCTCTTCCACATTTAATTAAAAAAAAAAAAATAAAAAGAAAGAAATTGCCAATTATCTTTGGATGAAGCATTTTCAGTACAGATTATGACTTACTCAGAAATCAACCCCAAACTTAATTTCTGTGATTAATCCTTCATGGATTTTCTTTTGTTATTCAATGCAACTGGCTAATGATTAATACCACCTGGGAGAAGGAGATTATGCAACACTAGAGTGGCATGGTGTCCATACACTAGGTCTGTGTTAATTCACCATGCAGCTGTCCAGAAAAAAGCCAACCCAGCAAAAAAAGCATATGGGTGTGTATATGGAAGGGAGGAGGGGAATAATGATAATTGTTTTGACAAGAAATAAAGTAAACCTTTTGACATCTATGTAGGCTTCTGCTGGGTAGGCAACTACTGCACAGCCAGATGTCATCAGTGGTTTCTTGGTATGGAGAAGCATTTACACTCTCCAAATACCTGCAACATTTGTTCTTGCACTGACTGTGTAACAGGCATCTCACCTCACAAGTTTCCTACAAAACAAAACCACAATTCAGCCACAACTTCTATGGTATCCAATGTACAATAAGCAATAAGCATTGTATAGCATTTCTATTGTGAGAAAAAAAGCACTCATTGTCACACAGCTTTAGTTTTAAAATCTCAGAACAGATGGCCATACTTCAAAATCATGAGTATTCTCCACAGACAAAGGGCTTTTGTCCAAATGGATCTGAGTGCCTATATATATGGAAATACAAACTTGTGCAATATTACTCAACAGGGTCTGTTGGTACCCAGGGACTGTAAGAACAGAATGCAGTGCCACAGTCTAGGTGATAGTGTATATGCCTTGAAGACTGCAAAGGTTATTTCTGTTCCAATACAAAGTCTCTTCATCCAGGGAAAAGTCTTATTGTGAGCTAAAAATTAGGGAAGAAGTCTTGCTGAAGAATTTTCTCCTCTAAAAACCAATTGAATTATGCCAGAATTTGACTTACAAAATTAAGTCTATAGCAATTATGAAGAATAAAAGGGAATCTTGAGATTATAAATATGAAGGTTTTATTCAAAAATGAATACCATTGTTTTTCACATTCATATATTCTGCACTTCCGTCCCTTGAGTGGAAGTGTTATAAAGCCCTTAGGTGGTCTTTTTTGTTATCACCTTTTCATTTTGTTCAAAGGAGTCATTATTCACCACAAATGTCAAGTATTGCTCAGTGTGTTTTTCCCATCTCTGTTGGGGAATTGGAAAAAAATACCTTGATTTTTAAATGTACATAGATAACTGTCCAGATGTTTGGTGGGGCTTTGTTTGTTTGTATTCCTTCATATAACAGGGATCATGAAGGACATGTGAAGGAAATATTTGGAAAACAGAGGGAATAGGAATTGGTGAATAACAAGGGGGGGAGCAAACCAAATTGTGACTCTGAAGCAACTGCATGGTTAACATTGTTATTACAGTTGAACTCTTTTTCTCTCCTTGTTGTCTCTTAAACATATCATAAACAAGTGATATTTTGGGAGAAAGTAAAACCACATAGAAGTTACTTGATCTGTTATTCTTGTTAAATTAGTAACCAACATCAAAATGAAAAGGAGAAAGCATGACTAAAAAAATGTTTGGAGGTCTTATAGGGTAAACATCTTCTGATAGATGGAGCAATGAGTTGTCTTGACAGTAAGTTTGTCTCTCTTAAATTGTAGGCCTGTAAGAGACAGAAGGACAAGTCAGTTTAAAGAGTTAGACAACTTCACAAAGTGTTTCCAAAGAGTAGGCTACATGCTTGTGTCCATTCTTACCAAGAAAATAATTTCTTGAAGACAACATTTTTATCACATTCATAATTCTGTGACCTCCACGTATGCTTCAAATACTGGCCTTTAGTGGTATGTGAATTTGGGATGAACTTCTGATTTGGGACCCAGCTAAAAAAAAAGGATGTGCCACGAATTGCAATTAATTTAACTTTATTTTTGTCATTCTTGATGGCCAATAGTCCAGCACCATCAACGTAACTTCTTATGTCTCACTTCCAGTCCCTAATAGCCTATGCAGTCAGACCTGCCCAAGCTTGTCAAATGATACCGTAGAGCTTTACAAATATTTTATAAAAAAGTTCATAGGCAGTGAAAGGAAGACAGTGAACATTTACAGTTATTTTTATAGCACAGAGAACGATGTTCATACTTTTGGGAAATTCCTGGAAGATTCTGTTATGATTCCCCAGTAGAACAGCATTTTGTAGAGTTTTAATTCTTTGTCAAAATAACTGAAGTACTTTCTTGTCCTATGAAAAACATCTGAGAATTTGCTGCTTTTTAGCGATGACAACCTAAATAGAATCTGCTAGTTTTATTTCAGAAACACAGTCCTTAAAATGTCAATTCACAAGACGTCTTACTGAAAAAAAAAAGAATAAAAATGAGTATGGGATACAAGTTAGTGGGTATTCAGCATCAGGCAGGTAATTTGATTGAAAGCTATTAATATTATCTCATTAGGAGCATTAGAAGAAACAACTCCCATTATTAGACTTCTACTTTCTCAAAAGGACTATGGCTAGGCAAGAAACAGTCTTTTCCGCTCCTGCATTTATTAAAATCTTCACTGAATACCTATTTCTATATTTAGGTGATGATATCACAGCTCATTACCAGTGAACAAATTAGTTTGAATCAGAATCCAATCTACCTGTCGTTCAAGGGAATAGCATGCATGGGAAGCGTTCTCAGTGGTGCTCTGCAAGGGATCACCTGCAATTTTGCTCACTGGAACAAGTCAGTAAGGGACTGGAAAACACCAGTGATGTACTGTTTCTTCCTCTGACCTGGGATGTGAACATTTTGAACAGAAAAAGTGTTGTTTTTTTTCTCATCAGTGTGAACTTTTTCTCTTTGAACTCTCTCCCTTAACATTTTCTAGATCAACCAAATCCTTTCTCAGAGCAAATATATTGGTCCTGTTTGGAGAATCTTTAATTAATGCTGACCAGCAGAGGTAAAGACATGGCTACAGGTGCAGTGACAAGACAAAGTTGTAGGAAGTTTGGTCAGCCTAGAACAGAGGTTATTAAAAAGTAGGAGACCAAAATTCATGGAGACCAGGCTTGGAGCACTGACATTTCAGCAACTCCTGCACTGGGGTCATTTGTCATTGCTGAGAGAGTTATTTTCATTCGTCTGGGTAACCAGTAAATTTGTTATTACCCCACACCATGTAGGAAAGCTGTAAGCAAGGGGTATAGTCATAGATCACGGCTTGGGCCTACCAGGAGCAGCAGAGGGTCTAAACAGAAGAGCAAAATAAACTTTGGTGTCTTCTACTTCCTCCATGATTGTCCCAACTGCAGCACTAATAAAACTGAGTCCCAGGCCTTCTGCCTTTCACAGGGAATGTGAATGTGTGTCTGTGTGTGTGTGAGGGAGAGAGAAATCCAGTAGAAACATTTTGATGGATTTGACCCAGTTTGGTAACTATTTTTCAGGTCAGCTGAACCTGCTCTTTTTTGATGAATAAATCATTCGTCTATATTCTTCTGCTCTGCTCTAATGGGGTGAACAATTGATGGTGGTGAGGTGATGTATAACATTCATCCATCTTACTGGATGATCACAATAACTGAGCTAAGTAGTTAATTAAGGTGGATGTACCGCAGCAGTGCATCTACTTCAACCAGTACAACTTCTAAGCCAGTTGTCATGCCACCGAAAATACTCCTGTTCAACTTTTCCTGAACAGTTGATTATTTGCAATCAAAGGCAATTTCTCTTTGGAATGGTGCTTCTCTCTTAATTGATTAAAAAAAAAAAAAGTATTTCAATCGTGCAATGAGTAAGACATTTGCTAAAGGTTGACCAAAATTTAAACATTTTGTTCTTTGGGTAAGACACTGTGCATTGCAGTTCATCTCAATTGAAAAACTAAATTCCTCTTCTGAGTTTTTGCATTTCTTTCACCTTGAAGTTTTGGGATGAAAAAATCCTGGGAGAAGAAGTTATAGAAAAATGCTGAATTTTTTCCCCCCTAGTTATTTCCAAGTAACTAAAACTGGAATAAGGTCTTAACCAAAATCTGATGCAAAAAACAAAAGAAAAACTGGAAAGCAGGCACAGTCAGTGTTTGGGTTTTTTTCTAACAGACTATTATTTAAAGTGAATGTGTGTTGCAATTGACAATTACATCTTACAGGTCCACAAACTTGAAATTGTTATGAAGATGTTTAGGCCTTATCACACCCTAATCTTCCTTTTTACAGTTAGAGTGTAATGATGCATACAGTGCAGTGATGTACAGTGCAGATAGATTAATCTTAAAATTGATGGAATAGTATTGTGAGAACATAGTGGGTTTTTTATGCCAAGCAAGTTATGAAACTATCATGATAAAGATGAATTATGAATTTATTACTTTTTCACAAGTGTTGTCTGTTGGGTAATGTTTTGTCAAAATAGACTTGTAAAATGAAAATAACAACAACAGCAATCTTGGTAATAAGAATTCTGTTAGAGGGGTAAAGGTACTTTGTTGACTAAACCCAGTAGACTACTCATATTGTATTGGATTGCTCTTGGTTCATGCCCCTTCTTTGCAAAAGAGGGATTAGACTAACTGCTCAAAACAAAGGAAATGTCTGCTTGAATCTTGATTTCCATATCTCTTTTAGTTTGATTAATCTGCTCCTGTAGTGAAAAAAGTTGATTTTTTTTCTGCTCTCCTATCACAAAAATGTAAATGGGTTTTAGGCCCAGATCTTAATGCAGGATATTTTCAAGCCATGCAGAAAGAAAAAATAACAATTAATTTTGATAACAATGTCACTGATGTTGTGTGTCATGATCTTTTATATTTGTACTTAATTTGCATCCAGAGATCTGATTTAAGGACAGCACTGTGGAAAGCACAGTATGAACACATGGCAGTGTCCAAAAAGAGGGTATTATCTAAATAAAAATGTCAATAAAGGATGAAATGACTAGCCATAGGCCAGCTACCAGGGTTTTTGATTTCCATTTGTGTACTCTGACTCACACCACTTTTTGCAGCACACACCTCATATCTGCTCTGACTAATTTCTTCTGGGGAGGCAGGGGTAGTGTGAAATCATCTGTGCATTACACAAGTGATCCAACCGTGGCTCATTTCTCTGATTTCCCTCAAAATAATTTCAATGTGATTACCCAAGCATGTAAAATGGTCAATAAGTAGAACATAGAAAATGTAGTTTCGGATACCAAATTCAGTTGTTCCAGTGATTATGAATAAACTTTTGAGTGAAATGAAATTATTTAGGTTTCTCTTGAGACCAGAACTAAAGTAAAACAATTAGCAGCATTCCAGAGAATGCAGAATTCGGAACATGTGAAGAATGGGTATTAGTTGTTGATGTTCCAGGAGCAATTGCTCCCAGGGACCCCATACCTCTTAAATCAGCTAGAAGACCATCTGCTCCAAAAGATTTATCAATTATTATATTCTTTTTAAAGCAGTTTAAAGTATACAGTTTTACTTCTCTCTGTCTCCTTTCTGTTGAAAAGCTTTGTAGCTTCCATGGAAGTTTTTAATGGAAAAATTTCATGATGAACATCCAACTGAAATGTGACTTGTGTGACTTAAGTGTCATCACCCACCCAGATGCAGCCTCCATTTGTAATGATTCCAAAATCTGCAGTATCTGAATCATAAAATGTATAAAATTTATAACTGTTGTGAACTGAAAAAAATACTACATTCCTTTTGCATTTTATCTTGTGTTAGGCAGCAGTGCAAAGAAAACAGGGCCAGCTTCTTGATGGGGTGCCTGGCTTACAGTTCTTAAATACACAGGAAAGTGTATGTTTTCAAGCATCTGCTATTAAAATAATCTTGGAAACTTTTCCACAAAACTGCTGCCCCAAAATGATTTCAGCCCACAATTATAAGATGTATACATTCTTACAAACTTACTTAAGCTGGACTCCAGGCCTCTTGTCAGTACTGAATATTATAGGTCATATAACTGGATTATAAAGAAGATCTTTACATCCCATCATTAGATCTCAGGGAACTAGGGGATTAGGCTATAATGAAAGCACAGTCCTAGAAATATTTATTATATAAAACACATATTTTATACATATAGATCTGTTGTTTCTGCCTGTAATTGTTACATCAAAATCTTTGCTATAAACACTTCATCTTCAGGATATTTCTCTTTCATCAAAGTTTCTGTGCTTGATCTCACTTCTTGTTTTAGCAGAACAGCAAAGGCATGTGTCCCTCCATACTGCTTGGGGCTGGACTCTGGACTTCACCAGGAAATCCAGAGCCATTTGGGTCTGTCCTGGCACTTGGATGATTTCATCCCCAACCCATGTTACTGGTTGTTTTCTTTCTGTTAAAAAACCATTTCTATTTATTAGGAAATGTGTGTTAGAGAGTTTGACAATAGAATTTGGCACATGTCTCTGAGTTAACTTGGCCAAAGTGATTTATAGCTGTTTGTTCATGACCAGCATCCATTAGTTGAAAATGCTGTCCAAGTAAATGGACAGTAAATGCTCTCCCATGGGAGAGGAGCACAATGGGGCATTGTTAGGAGCTCTCTGCACACCAGCACTCCAGCCACCACTGAGTACAGGCACGATTACCTGATGGGCTTGCTCTGGACATGCAACCACACTGTTAGAGACCTTTTAAATTCTGTTCCTATTCTTATTCTGCCTTCCTGAATTTTCAGAGGAGGATTCAATTCAGTCATCAGCACTGAATAGCTGCTCTGCAGAAGGAGTGAGCCAAATTATGGACTGCAATGTGATGCTGTTCCAGCCATTAGCACCTGATCCTTGTGTAGTCCTATTAAAACTTCCTAATGTAGTAAGCATGAGTAAGCATATCATTATCCAATCCTGGCTGAACATGCACCCTTCACATCTGATGGCATCTCTCATTTAGCACAAATGAATGCTTCGTCCTGTACATTAAATATGAGAGGAGGGAGGGAGGAAAAGGGGCACTAAATGGTCTTCCCTATGGTAGGCTGAAGAGAATGGTTGGATCATAGCTTCTTTATCCTGTGGTAAAGTACTTTGTACAGAATATAGGAGCTAAAGTATACTACAGGAAATTGAGGAGTTAAGAATGAAAATAGACCTCCTGAATAGATGCACATTACAGTAAGCACTGGCTGCCAATTTCGAGACAAGCTAGGTCATGACTGCCTTTATACTTTCACCATTTCATGACTAGGTAAAAGATACCAGCAACACTGGAGTTCATTCAATCTATTAAAATAGAATTTTCTCCTGTAAAATTGTGAAAGCAAGTAGATTGATGCCTTGCCTACATCAAGAGAAAATTTCTGATGTGACAGAGCACTTTACATCCAGGATTATAATCCTGTTGGGATAGCTGCTGGTCCTTGGAAATAAACAGGCACAAGAAAAACACCGGCACCACCATTTTCATTTCTATGACAAGTTATTAGTCTGAAAATATGGATAGTAAGGTCCATCTCTGAAAAATTTGGTAACTGATGAAACCTGTGGGTTTGGGATTTTGGAGTTCTTTTTGTTTGGTTCGTTGGGTTTTGGTTTTTTGTGTTCTTAAGCTTGTTTGGGAATTTCTTAGCCAAAAAAATTATTTTGATCCCAACACCTTTAACTGTCTTCTCTGTTTAACTCCCCTGCTAATTAATACTAAGCTGGTTTCCAATTAACTTTCCGGAGCTAGAGATATTTTGAAACCATGGTACCTGTGATAGTACCTAAGACACATAATTTAAAGCCAGACTTAAAAGATTTAACAAAAAAGCGTGTTTCAAGGAAGAAATGAAATCACTAACCTTCTATTGCCCTTCTCTCCTGGGCAAAACTTTCATGCTGTAACACTGGCCACCTCACCTTTAATTCAGACATTCTATAAGTATTAAAACATATCTGTGCATAATAATACAGATATATTTTAATAAGGAAAACAATTTAGAAGTTGAATAAAGAGAACCAATTAAATATCTATATTTCAATTTTTTTCTACAGTTACTTTTTATTTAAGAAAGTATGCTATACTTGAAAAATAATTTATAAGAGTTTTTTAATATCTTTAGCTTTAGTTCAATATAGTTATATGGCAGTTTCTTAATTGATTTATTGATTAATTAACACTCTATCACACCTGTGATCTTATATAATTAGAAAAGCATACATAAAAATACTAAAAAATATTATTTTTTCTATATTGTGGTCAAAGAAGCCCTCTCTGTGTCATATTTTCAGCAAATGTTTTTGATGCCTGAAAATGTTTCTTTCTCCTTTGCTCTCTCCTCACTCCTGAAACTAAGCGTTGATGATAATTCATCTTGGTGTTCATTTTAAAAGATTTTTTTTTCTTTTTTGGCTTCATAGAACAAAGTTTAATTAAAAGGAGGAAAAAAAACCCCAGTTTTGAAACTACAGAGTAAACACCTGGTGCACACAATAAATACCTCTCATGTTTGCAGGAAAAAGGAAGAGAGCAATTGGAATGGTTTCAAAAGGCCACCACATGAATAAAGGTGTCATCAAGAAACAGCAAATCACTTTGAGGACATTACGGGAATACTTCACCTTTCTCAGAAACACTAAGCATGGACCATTTTCAAGAACCTCACCAGAACTTGTTGTTAATCTTAATTATGTTCCTTGGCCTACTTGCTAGAAGGATGGAGTCTTCAGAAATGTTTGCAGCTGATGGCAATCACAAAACAGGAACACCTTGCACACCAATGCTGTGTAGCCTTGCTGTGGGCAAGGGTCTGATACTTTCAGTAGAAGATTAGTCTTTATTTTCAAATAATCTCAAGAAAGCTGTTATTGCTGCTATTACATACGCTTGCTGAGTATGTGACAGCATAAAAATTGCATGGGAGTTTTATGGTATGTTGTGAAAGAAAACATAAAATTCAGCACAATGGATGAAGAGTGTGTGTATCCTATTACTTTGGTATGCAATTAATAGAAAACCTTGTGCTTTGTGTTTGATTTAGTGAGTTGGAATGCTTTGCAGTAGATAACTGGCTCACTTCTCCATGAAGTCCTGCCAGAAGTAGGTGCAGTGGTAAATCTCACTTTTGTCAATGAAACCTATTTAGGAGGAAAGATTTATGTTAAACTGCCCTGTGCTTGTAGCTCTTCTCAAAACTGTAACCAGGTTTCTCTCATTACCTGCTTTTCACATTAGAGGAGCTGTTGCTATCATAACCCCCCATTCCTGCCCCTTCCTCTCTGCTGTCTATTGTCTGTGTCCACACTCCTCCCTGCTTTATAATCGCTCACTCACACTCATTTATCACTGGCTTACTCTGTCCTGCCTACACTATCTCCCATTTTTGTCACGGTGCACTGGTACATTACAAATACAATTAAACCTTTTACGATACTGCAGCTTTTGGCTAATGCATCCCAGCTTCAAGGTTGAAAGATTTCTGATATTACCACTGATATCAGTTCTTCCCCATTTATCGGCAGTGTCCGGACTAATGCAGGAGTGTTGCATTAATTAAAGGAAGCATCCAGTAATGCTGCTGTTTTTGCTAGTCTGACACTGAATTGGAGCTTGATGCCTGCTCATGTTTTAAGAGCCATTCATCACACATGTCATCCCAAAGCAGCCAGCTGTCTGAGAAAAGCCTCATTTGCATTTCATCAGCTACACTCTCCCTCTTCTCCCTACCTTTTGTATGGAGCTTTGGCTTTTTTTTTAAAGAGCGTAGTCTTCAAAAGCAGCTTAGCTAAAATTAGTATTCCATTTAGAAAGATGATTTTCTTTAGTTCAGAGGTCTTAGAATTGATCTGAGTGGGAAAAAAGTGTCATGCAAACATAACCATGCAATCTGTCTGTATAAAGAAATTAATGCATTATGGGAGAAGACAAAGATTTTTATGATGAATGGACTACACCTCTATTAGTTCTGTACATTAAGCTGTTAGAATTAATAAAACATTTCATTTATTTTGAAAGTTTCTCAAAGGGCATGGGATTTTAAAATCCCAGCAGCTCTGAATGATTCTGCATTATATATTTTGATTTCCGTTATTGTTAGACTGAAATTGCCTGTGTCAGGTTATATTGAAGCCATTTTAGGAGTCCAAGGAGCACGTGAAACTCTCTCAGTGTGTTGAAACCAGCTGGAGAAAAGAGAAAAAAAAATTATATGCTCACACTTTCATTCAGTGACTGACTTGACGAACTCATCTTTTGCTTTTGTTGCCTTAGTGAATAGTGCAGAATCTGTAAGCAAACATATCTGCCATAGAGCAAAATGACCAAAACGCAAATATGTCTGAATTTATCTTTTTATTTTAAATACAAAATGTTGTGTACATAGGTACACGTGTATGGTCATGTGTCTTAAGTTCAATTTTTTTGCGCTGTCAGGACTTGTTTAGGGGGAAAAAAAAACCAGTTCAAATTTGGCTCCTATGTCCCTTTAACTAAACAACAATTATACAGAGAAATAGTAGCTCAATATTGTGTAGTTTCCAGTTTAAAAATAAGGGTATACCTGTTTCTGAACTGTTCAAGATCTCCAAATATTTTTTTTTCCTTTTCAGAAGCATTGAAAATCTATTCTTCCACCCAACAGAGGAGATACATTGCCCACAACTGTTGTGATTGAGGTTGTTATCTATCACCAGTTAAGAGAGACAGGGCTGTGTATGTACAACGAGTGTCTACAACTGAATCTAATTGGGGGGTTGGAACTAGATGATATTTAAGGTCTCTTCAACCAAAACCATTCTGTGATTCTGTAATTCTAGGGGGCAGGTGCTTTAGGGAGTGCTGGGCTGTGAGATGTGCCTTCCAGTTTGTCTGAACAGAATGGACATCCAATCAAAACTAACATGCAGAGAGGTATCCTAGCTCACTTGGATCTTATTCTGACTGCCTCTGGAAATGGCTGGTGTATGCATTTGGGAAGGTCCTGAAGTTTTTACATAACTTGGACTAGATACTGAATTGTTAATGAACTCAAGATTCATTGTGTGTCATGTGTATGTTTTATGCTGAGTTACTGGTCAAAACCCAATACTTACATCCATCTAGGTTAATATTAGCCAACAAATATATATATATACACTTCATGTGTATAAACTTAAGCCCTGTTCATCTCAATGAGGTTTAGGAAGTGTTTTTCTACATAGGCTGTATGGTTGAACTGTTAAAAAGAAAATGTGTGTTTGCATTGTCAGTACAAATGTTAACTTTTACTTATTCTGATTTTTCTTATTTTAGCTGTCACATTTGACACTGAATTTTAAATACCTGCAGTTAACTTAAATTTTAGCAAAACTTTCTGTAAGTCAATGTTCAATCCCAGCAGAAGTAAAGGAAAAGTAAACATCTCAGAAGTCTGGCTTGTTGTAATAGTAAGTGTGGAGGGGATCTGCAGTTCAAAGCAGCTTTGTGGTGGGATTCTCTGTGCTTGCTTGGTCACAGAGCAAATACAGGATATGGCATCTTGTCTCTCTCTTCTCCACAAACATGGCTTATTTAATTCTGCCTCCATTTTGACCAGTCAAGCACTGGCACTATCCTCAGGGAGCCGGAGGAGAGACTGACAATGGAGTGAGACGTAAAGAATGGAAGGTGTGGAAACAGCCAGCAGCCTGTGCCATTTCTTCTCTCTGGGAGTCAGAATGATCGTAGCTGATGTCTCCTTTTCAGAGATATGGTCATGATGCTCTCTAAGCAGAGACCTGCAGCAGGGACTTAGTTTTGTATGGAGATGATTTAGCTGTGTGTTTTGTCAGCCATAGGAAAAGATCTCCACTTTAGAGTCAGGTGAGCGCTGGACTCCATCTCTGTTCCTAGGTATACCAGGTTATTGTGCCTGAGTCATGGGAGTATATTGCCTGTAATTCCTGGTGAAATTTAATCAAATAAAAAAAAATTACAAACAAGAAATATGTCTACACACAGCTACAAGATGTGCTCTGTTTATATTTTTCAGAATGAGCAAACTAGAAAGAAACACGAGTCTCACATATATTTTTTATAGCTTATGATTTCTTTAAAGAATCATTTATCATTTTTAGTCAATAGGAAAAGAGACCCTCAGAGATATAATTTTTCCATGATGCAGTTGGTTGCAGCCACTCCCTGTTCTATTCTTTCTTTTGTACAGTACCACAGCTGTTCTTTGTGTGACACTGTAGCTGCTTCTGCTATGTCTACCACAGACCTGGGAAAAACAGCAATAGTTGGCTTAGTCTTTGTACATGGCTAAAATTTAATATATTTATATCTGTTGTTCCTTATACAGCTCCCCAACAAAGTTATTTAATATCACATTTGGGAGCGTGAAGGGCAAAAACTTGAACATGCAGTATAATACTTGAATGTTTCTTGTAATTTTTCAAATTACTGTCTTTTAAGTAGTGTAGAGATAAAGATTTTAAAACAAAATTTATTTCAGTTGCCTGGTTTTAGCATGTTAGGGACTATCTCAGCAATACCTTTAAACTAACCATGTGTATATCTTTTTTATAAAATAGTAGAATTTATTATAAGGGCATCTTTGGGTTTTGACACCTGCTGTGAATTTAGATTTTTTTTGATTTTTTAAAATCCAGTTGTCTCTCTGGGTAATCATTTATCTATCCCCCAAATTATGTAACTTCTCCCTTGCTCTGATGTGTACTTAATTTACTTTACTCTTTACAGATTATTTTCTGCTAATGTGATTAGTGGGGTTTTTTTAGGGATTATTACCAGAATCAGATCTGCTTTTAAATTCTTTAAAAGTTGTCATCTCTCTTTTGTCCAATTTATCAGATACATAATTATAGAACCTTTTTTTTTTTTAATCTCAGAGCAAAACATATATACACACAAGCTTATCTCTATTTCCAGCTGGAAAATGGGAATTATTTGTAAAAGTAATTAAGAAGGATGGATTCCTAATCAAATTAAAATACTTGGAAGCCATATTCTGTGAACCCAATTGTCATTTAAATGGCATCTGAATTGGTACCTGAATAGACTAATAGTTCTGAAGGCAAAGCAATGATTTTGGTCCTTTATAAAGCAATGACTTTTAGGCCTGAGCAAATATGTGACAGCAGCAGCAGCATATGAAGAGTTTAGAGTCCATGTGCAGACAAAGCGTGGGGGATTAGGCCCTGTCTGAGAGACAGGGTGGAGACAGCCTGGTAGGGAGAAGAATGAGCAGCAACTTCGGGAGCAATGTGTGGGGAAGGCACTTTCCATATAAAAAGCAGTCTGGAGAGGAGAGAGGGGGCTCCAGGGGGAGAGTGTCTGGCAGGGACCGGCTGGGGGGACAGTGGAGTGACCTGGAGTGGGAGGAGAGGCAGACACAAGGCCGTGAGCAGAAGAGAAGAGTCAGGAAGAGCCACAATATGGATGTTCCTCAGCACTGCAGGTTTCAGCACGAGGTGATGCTTGTGGGGAGTGTGTTGCGACTGCCTAAAAAGACAGTGTTCTCTCCCAAAGAACTGATGCAGGGCAGCAGGGGAAGGTCACATGCACTCAGGGTCCCTCAGGACATAGGGAGGTAAGAGGAAACTGTGGGTAGTTCCTGAAACTAGGAGAACTGGATCCTGATCAGAACAGCTCATGTGTTTGTCCTAAAGAAATTTGCTGTGTTCCCATCCAAGCAACTTTGTAGTGAGATATGTAGGGGGAATTTCCCCATTCAAATGTCAATAAAATACTGTCTACAACTTCCTGAAAGATGGCTGTAGTTAGGTGGGGGTCAGTCTCTTTCTCCAGGAAGCAACTGACAGAATGAGAGGTCACAGTCTTAAGATGCACCAAGGGAAATATAGGTTGGATATTAGGAAAAGGTTTTTCATGGAAAGAGTGATAAAATACTAGAATTGTCTGCCTGGGGAGGTGGTGGAGTCACCATCCCTGAATGTGTTTAAAAAAAGACTGGATGTGGCACTCAGTGTCATGGTCTAGTTGAGGTGTTAGAGCTGGGTTGGGCTCGATGGTCTTGAAGGTCTCTTCCAACCTAAAAATTCTGTGAATTCTGTGAAAAGAACCAAAAGGTGTTGAAATGGCAGTAGATGACACAACAAACGAGAGCAAGGGTGAGCCACAGGCACCGTGGTGTAGCAGAGAGGCCTCTGAGATAGAGGAGGGGTAAAAAAGTGTCAGGGTCTGTGCCTGGCACCAGAAGAAGAACATCAGGGACTTGTGGAAGGAGTGAAGTAGCACTTTCTTCCTGTCTTCATGCAGATTTTTGGGGTTTTTCTCTCTCTAGCTTTGCCTGCCCTCCATCTCTTTGCTGAGGAATGAGAATAGCCTGGACACCCTGGCAACAACACAGGGAAAGTGTGAGTGAGGGAGGCTGAGCTGAGGTAAGAAGAACACTATGACAAGAAAATACAGAAAATACACCATGACAGAGAAATAGAGGTGCCAGGAATCTGACAATCAGTTTTATGCAGCCGTTTCTCTTGCCCCAGCCCAAGGATGTTGTTTGGCCCAAATGTGAAAGTTTTTTGTATGTCTCTGTGCTTACTGGCTTCTCACTTCCACCCTTCTGTTATCTTTCTCTCCTTGTATTTCCATAGTCATATTTTTCTGGTCCTCCTAGATATTTTTTTTTCTGATTCTTCAAAAAGAAGACCATATGAAACAGAGGTAAATAGAAATACATTAAAAAAGATTTGCTGATTTTGGCCTTAGTCAAGTGCCCTTGGGCATATCCTCTTTTAAGTTTTCTTTCTAAAGAAAATTTTTTAGATTTCAGATTCCTGACTGTGCAATATGTAAATATAAAAGACACTGTTGATGAAGAGGATTGGAAAGACTTAATTTTTGTGAATAGAAAATTTGTGGATTAAATTGTCTTAAAAGCTTCTATATTTGTTTACATTTACATTTCATTCAGAATAAATTTCAGAAATTAAAACTTATATTAAACCATTAGGAATTAAACTACAACTCTGAATGATTGTCATGGAAATTTATTTTCTTCATAATTACATTTGTTTCAGTAAGAGACACGAAAATAAAAGTTGGAAAAAAGCTCGTTCATTTGACAAAACAACACAGTTGCTGTGACTGCTATAGGATAGTGGTCCAGACTGGTTGAAGCTCTGGAATAGTGAGATAATTTCCAAAGTAAAATGCATATGCAAATTAGTTGATCAAATCAGTTCACTATTTTTCCTGGTGTTCGAAGTGAAAGAAGGAAAATGCAAGACAAACAGTAGCAGGATGACATAATATACGTTACTATTGTTAACAAAATGTCATAAATGTAATAAACACAAGGAAAATGAAATCTCCAGTCCTCGTGAGGCTGTGGACAGCAGCAATTTCAGTGACAATGCAGTGCATAGCTGAGATTGCATCTGTTGCACAAGCAGCTAGGGATGGCATTTATTCCATCTGACTTACATTATCTGCAGTGTTGTCATCTGGACTTCTCTTACAGGCAGCAGAGAGAAAATAGCTTGTACAGGACAACAGCGCAGGCTGGGCATGGCAGGCTGCTCCTCACAACCCTTGCTGGTTCTCATTAGAATATCAGTAACTAGATTATTGCCAACAACCTGGCAGATGTTAGGTGTTAATTATTTGTTAGACTTTCACACCTTTATATATAACGTCCTGGAAGTTTTTCTGGATCTTACTACAAGACAAACTTTCAGTGAGCAGAAGGCCTATACTCACGTGACACTTCTATCTGCATTGAGCAAGTCACTAGTGAGAATAAGTCCTGTTACTTTTCATTTGAAATAAATACCTGCATTTTGTAGAAGAAAAAACACATCTAGAGTCCTAAAATGTGCTAAAATCAAAAATGTGTGACAATATACTAAGAAAATAAGACTTTTGGGTTTATACTAGGTCAAAAAGATGGCAGGTATTTATTTATTGAAGTAGCTTTGGCTTGAGTAGTATGCATGCTGAGGTATCTTATTATGAAATTAAAATTGGTACTGGAGAGTGATCAATGGAGAACAATGAAAATGCCCATTTTGAGTAACAGACATGTTTGATTTTTTATTTAGTGTCTGTTTTCCACGCCAGAAGTGGAATATGGCAAGGGAAATTTTATCTTTGTTTGAAGAGTTAAATAGCTACCAGGACATAATTAAATAAATAGTAACACTGTATTAATTTAAAAAACAGTAGACGTCCAGGTCTCCACAAGTGAAAAAATGTAGTTGCTGCTATTTGTAATGACAATCCTTCTGCTCCACTGTTTGCTCAATACAATGTATCAGCTGCTTAGAAAAAGCTCTTTGTAGCTGGGCTTAAAATCTCTGGAAAGCATAGTATCTGTATGGGATTCTATAAACAGGATAAGATAATTTCTCATGCTGTATACATGCCAAACAAATTAGCATTACTGACCGAAAAATTTTAATGGCACAAAAGGATGAGGTTCAGTTCTCTCGAGAAAACCCAGGGAAGGAAGTGGCCATCAAGCCAGACTTCATCACAGAACGACTCTCATTAATTTTAAAAAATCTGCTGACTTTTTGGAATGGTTACAGCAAATGACTTATGAAATGAAAAATTCTTTCCCAACCCAGTGAGCTTTTCAATCAATGTTCTCCATGATGTGCTGTTTGCTAGCTGTCTCAACTCAGCAGCCCTAAAAATATTTAGCAATATAAATGTACATTTTAATAGCTTGCTCTGATCTCTCTTTTTGATATCTGGCTTTCATGATCTGCCTCCATTCATCCACAATCTCTGGTGCCATCAGCCGAAAAGTCACTTTCTCTCCAGGGTTCACCTGAAGACGTCTGAACTACTCAGCTCCCCCCAGCCCCCACCTCAGCACTGCTCCACACCCCCATCAGTCTCACCAAATTTTTTTTTATTTTTTTCTCTCTCATGAAAAATATAATAACAGTTTCTTCCTGTGCATACTCCATGCCCTGAGGAGAAGATTAAATTAAATTAAAACTTAAAAGAGGCTGTACCGATGGCTTAAATTTCTAGTTAAACTGCCTAAGCTACAAATAAGTTTTATGAGGTTATTGTTCTTCAGCTAAAGCATCGCTACTGTAAGGCTTTGTAGCAGACAGATTGATCACTGCTAAGAAAGAGAGGGTTTGTTTACTGACCATTTGTTTACTGGCCATAATACTCCTTGCTGACCAGCTTTTCTACCTCAGTCTGCCTGTTTAACTTGTTTTTTTCTCAGTGGCCAAACAAGTAAGATATGGGAAGACATCAAGTACTGTCACTCTGGGGAAGGAGGGCATTTTGCACCAGGAATGAAGCTATTTGAGGTATAAGTTTTACACAACTCACAGGAATCACCAGGGTTAGGAAAGGACGTTTCCTGTGTGTTTGCTCCGTGTTCTATTTACAGTCGCTGTTGGAGAGGTGTTTGTCTCTCAGCCAAACAATACAGGTGCTTAAAAGGGCCTGGTGTAAGCCCCAGCATCACAACTGCTGGTTCAGAGGAGCAGCAGGGAAGACCAAAAACCTGTGGAGAAGCTTTGAACAGACGTGTGCTGTTCTGTGAATGAGCCCTGTAGCAAAAGCTGCTCCAGCAGGAATCTCTGCCCCCTGAATGGTGCAGCTCTGCATCCTGGCAGGGAGGGGGACAGTCCTGCTGGGATCACAGCCCTGAGAAAACACTCAGAGCAGGTCTGGGTACTTCAGATACAAAGGGATATTGGTTAGTTGCTGCTTCAATTTTCTCTGGTGTTCTCTCTTTTTGAGTAGTTTGTGGGGTAAGCTAAGGTTCCCCAAGGGTAACAGTGTCAGAACCAGTCCTTTCCATGTCTTGATGATCTGGATGAGGGGATTGAGTTTACCCTTCAGGAAGTTCAGAGACAATGCTAAGTGGCAATGTTGGTGTGCTGGAGGGTAGGATGGCTCTACAGAGGGATCTGGACATGCTGGATTGATGCACCAAGGCCAGTGGTGTAAGGTTCAACATGGCCAAATGCTGGGTCCTGCACTAGAGTCACAAAAACCCCAGGCAGCATTACAGGCCTAGGGAAGAGTGGCTGGAAAACTGCCCAGTGGAAAAAGTCCTGGGAGTGCTGGTTACAGCTGAACATGAGCCAGCTGTGCCCAGGTGGCCAAGAAGGCCCATGGCACCTGGCCTGGACCACCAGTGGTGTGGCAGCAGGACCAGGGCAGGGGTTGTCCCCTGTGCTGGGCTCTGGTGAGGCCACACCTCAATCCTGTGTCCAGCTCTGGACCCCTCACTAGAGGAAAAACATTGAGGTGCTGGAGCATGCCCAGAGAAGGACAACAGAGCTGGTGAAGGATGTGGAACACAAGTCTGGTAAGGAGCACCTGAGGGAGCTGGGGGTGTTTAGCCTGGAGAAAAGGGGGCTCAGGGAAAGAACCCCTGATAGAAGGGTGGAGCCAGGAGCCAGGTGGGAGTCAGCCTCTTCTACCAGGAAATAAATGAAAGGATGAGGAAATGGCCTCAAGTTGTGCCAGAGGAGGTTCAGGTCAGACATCAGGAAAAATTTCTTCAAAGAAAGGGTTGAAAAGCACTGGAACAGGCTCCTGAAGGAGGTGGTGGAGTCACCATTCCTAAAGGTGTTCGAGAAATGACTGGATATGACACTCAGTGCCTTGGCCTGGTTGACAGTGTGGTGATCAGACAAAGGTCAGACTCAATTATCTTGGGACTCTTTTCCAACAAAATGATTCTGTGATTTTGTGTGTACAGTTGGAGGAAGACACTGGAGAATTATGTACCTTCAACATAGAAAAGCTGTTGGAATAAATGATTTCTGTGTAACGCAGACCAGTTTCTGGTACTGGGTTTGTCTAAGAATTTTGCACTTGACTGCTGTACATTTTCTGTCAGTCACCTTGGCTATGGATGGAATGGGAAGGCCACAGCCCTCCTTGTCTCACAAACAACAAAGGTATTTCTGCTCTGATAAAAAATGAAAACACATAGGGTTATATCACTAATGAATAATAGAAATGTGTAGCACTTGTGTACATAAAAAATATTATCTTTCTGTGCGAGGTAAATAAAACTGATTTTCTTGCAAGGACTTACATCCTAGGCCATCATAAAAACATGTTTCACTCTAATAAATATGATCTGAGAAATCTGAAGCAATAGGGATTGCCAGATAACTTTCAACAAAGTGAGCAAGCAAGATGATTTTTAAAACTTGCCTTGCTTCAGCTATTTAGTGTATGAAACATAAAATTTTGAACAATAGCTCCATGATTGCATATCTCTGTTAAGACACATAGGATGGACGAAAGAGCCATGGAATAAAATTCGGGAATAAAAGAACAGAGAGGTTTGCACCTTTACAATTTGTTGGCAGGAAACTAAAGCAGAATCCTAAAAATCTGCACTTGTTTATCAGTGAGAAGAGTCTGTTTGGAAATACAGCATGTGATAATATAATCCTTGCTATTAGTACAGTGTGAATGATATTCTGCTGTGGATTAAACAGAGATGAGGAGGAACAGCAGGTTTCAGAGCTGCTGGCCATGGCACCATCAATTACCTGTCTTGCTCAGGTCCCAGGAGGTCTGGCATTTTCCCAGCTATAACTCCTTTTAGGCAACACATCCGTGCTGGAGCTGAGAAGCATCACTGTTCTACCTGCCTGATGTGTGGCAAAGTCCTTGTGCAATAAGTTCAGATCAGTGTAAAATTAGGTTGAAGACAGCAGGTGAGGCAGCACAAAATTATCCTAATGAATTGGATTTTTTTTCTCTTTTTTTTGACAGCAATGGCTAGACATTTTATCAGCTAATCAAGAAACGGCAATCAATAGACTGAGCCAGAATTTAAGCCTCACAGAATGTTTTGAGATTAATTGATTCAAACAACTGGTGGTTTTTTTCTTTATTTTGTATATGAGAATGTACAACAGCAAATACTAAATCCCCAAACTTGAACTGCAGGTGTAACCTTGTTGAAAAACATGAAACTTGAGCCTGCTTACCTTTCCCTTGCTTCACAAAGGTGTTCCCTTAAATAGGACACAACCCTAAAGAAGAAAAGATACCAGGTGTAGTTTGAAATGGCCTCTTCACATTCTAAAAGAGTTTTGAGGGATATCATGTTCCAGGAAAAGAGATGTAGATCTTCCCCCTGATTTTGGATGACAGATCCCTTTCTGAGCAAAATGTCAGAGTCTATGCCTGAGTGACAGTTTTCTCCAGAAATCTCCACTTGGTGGTGGTTTTTTTTGGTATTTCTTTTCTTTTTTTCTTTAAGTATGGTGCTAACGTTTTTTTTTTTGTATCCTTTCCATTCTCTTTCATGATCCCTGAACTCCACATTTCAGTCCGACTAGTCCTGCATTATTCTTACATATGTGCTGCAGTAAACACATGCACTGTTTTGTCCAAAGTCTTCCAGATTCTTGCAGTCTCGAGAGAGGAACATGAGGATGGCCTCAGGAAAGGAATCATAAATAGGTGCATATTTGCACTTGTGACTGTATACTTTAATCTAATTGAGCATTCATGGAAAAAAAAGTCTGCTTTATTACTTACCATAAATCCAAGATAATTCTATTTAATGTTCCTTTAACTGACAAAAAAGGATAAACATAGCTAACTATAAACATGACATAAATAAAATCTGGCATTCCTCCCATTCCCCACCCATTGTCCCAGTTGGCTATTTTATCATATCACTTGATATAAAATTTAACAGTATGGTATATAAATGATCCCTTTTTTTAAATTCTTTTGCATAATAATTGGATGGTTTCCAGTAATAAAGAATAGTAAAGCTACAATTTATTCCAAATCATAAACATCTTTGTTTTATGTGTGCTTCTTTGCTTTTATTGTGGAGAAAACAATACAGCAGCCAACAGAGAGCTACATCAGCAGAAAGCAATAGTTGTTTGAAAAGAACTAGAGTCACTTGAATTCTGTCTGAATTTAGCTGACTTGGTGTCTTACTCCTTGGCTCAGGGAAGTAGAGGAGATGTTAAAATGGTGACACAAATTGATGTTAATAAATTAGTACACTCATAAAAGGAGACTCCCAATTTTAGTGCTAACAGCACACCATTATACAGAGCATAATGTAGTTTAAAAGGCACACTGATAAGTGGCTGTATTCAAATCCATTTCTGTGCCCTTTTGTGTTCTTATCTACCCTGGTCCAGCAGACAATCCAGCTTTTCACTAACCTTTGGCACTCCACCATCAGCAATAATCCGTGCTCTCCTTTATATCCCCGTAGCTCCCGTAATGAGCATCACCTGTGGTATGTGACATTTGGAGCTGCAGCAGCAGCACAAGGGGTCTGTGCTCTGCTTGGTGCCTGCTGGTGGAGGAGACTCCACTGCTCAGGGCCCATGGGAACCTGTCTGTGTGCCCAAAGCAATGCCAGGGAAATGGCTAAATACCTCTCATCTCCACCGAGCTGAGCCTCGGCCCCTAATCCTTGTAATTGCTGCTTGCTAAGGGGAAATCTTCCCACAGGGTCCTGAACTCACATAGGGTGCTTGGCCTGCCTCGAACAAAACTAGAGAATAGCTTGCATTTGAGATAAATTCCTCATTTGAATCAAATAGATTACCATGGCAGAACCTCAGTTTTAAAGGAATTGATTTCCTTTAAAAATTAATTTCAGGGGTATTTTTGTAATCATATGTATTTTTAAATTCCTCTTGGCCATTTTAAAGTGTATTTATACTGAAATTGGAGACTTTTTTCCCTCTAGGAATTTATATACATTTCTCAACAAATATGAGCATGAACATTCATATGTATGTAAACAACTTTGAATTGCAGCAGCTCTGTAAGGGATAAGTGGGCTTGTAATTTTTTTTCAAAATAACAGTTGATAACGAACAGCCCTTTGAAAAAGATTTCTAGAGCTATAAGATGAATACCAAAACCTAAGAAAAAATAAAGCAGAATAAGAAAGTAGAAGAATATGAAGCTGAATAAGAAAATGAGCAGAGTATCAAACCCAGAAATATTTGCAGAAATGTCATTCCAACTGTTCGAACAGTGTGCTTTTCAATCCTTTCATCTTTGGTTTGGTGGGCTGTTGTTTTGGTTTTGTTTTGGTTCTTTTCAGAAGAAAGATCTAGCTGAGAAGTTTAATAAATGCATTTTCTTAAAGAAAAGATCAGTTTAGCACCAAGACTGTTATTCTCAGTTGTAAACTTAGAGACATGGTGGTAGGGTTCCTAATGTGGCAGCAAACATTCTTCCAAAACCAGAAGCTTACCAAAATAAAAGCTTCTTGTTGCTGGACTGATATATTGAAAAAAGTAGAATTCAAGCCAAGAAATGTCCCAGACTAAAACCAATTTCTCTAGTACTAGAAATACAAAATTACCAAGGCTATAGAAGAAAACTATTGTGTCTCATAACACCATTTGCAATAAAGGAGGTAATATTATTTTCTCTTTCAGATATTCACTGAGACATACAGCAAAGAAATAATGTATTTTGAACTGTCAGATATGCTTACCATAGTTTAGCGTCTCATTTGTATATGTCTGACATCTGATTTTGCTCTGGACTTCCCCAAAGAAATAGATATATGGTCTCAAAATATTGCCTTTTAAAAAGAGAAAAATATTCAGTCATGTGATGAATCAGCAGGTAACACAGGCAGAATATTCTGACGCTTGAAATTGAGTGACTGACTAACAACACTCCATAAATTGTAACCCTGCCCTGCACATCCTTTACTTTTTTTATTGGAGGTAGTGAATAAGTGGTCATGTTAGAAGTATCACATTAACTATTATCTATTAATTGGGTTTTTTTTTTGGTTTTGGGTTTTCTTTTTAAACTCATTGCAAGATATATGTATGGAGGTAAAAAACATACCAGAAGAAGCTTTGTGAACACAACAAACTAAAATCTTTTAGTAACTAAAGGAACTTGCTACTCTAAAGCTCAGAGTCCTGGACATTAGTCATCAGAGAACATAAACAATAATACCAGGATAATACCAGACCACCCACCAGTAACAAGGATTAGTATGGCAAGGGTTTGGTTCCCCCATACTGGTGCAAAATAATTCTGCCTGGCAGGAAAAAACACTCCTCTTTTAGCTAATGTGCTCATCTGCAAAGCAATTTATATAATTTATGTTTCTTCAGACTTTGACCCTGGCTTGTGAGTACAGGACTTGGGGCTCCTAATTATTTTACAGACATTAAAAAAAGAAGGCTTTCAGTGAAATCACTTTGTTTTCTCATCTTTTACAACCACCTGACAGTTTTGAAAAGGTATAGGAGGGCTATAAAAATACCCATCAAATGCAGCTGTGTTGCATTGCAAGGCCAGCCATGTTGCTGCAGCAGCACAGGGAGACATGCACATACCACATGAATCTCAGAAAAATCTCCTGAAACCGGGGAAAACTTGTGTTCTTTAGAAAAGAAAGGTAACAACAAAATATGTAGAGACCTGTCAAGAGTGTAGCCCTGTTGTGAGTTACTCTGGCTGTCCTGTGGTCAGTGATGTCAGGACTCTTAGCCTGACCATGCTTTTGACCAAAACTAGTGGAATACTTCAGATTTAGCTGGTCAGAGGAACCAATCCAGTCACTATCTGTTGCTCCTTCACTTCCACATGAGCAAGTGCAGCCACAGAGAAACCATGACAGGGTGAGAGTCAAAGTGAGATTCAGAGCCCCTCGATACTGGTTTCCATTTCTTGGTAAAAATTCGAGGTTACAGTTTTTGCATTAGCTCCTCTGTCCTTCAGAAGGAGAAGAATTGGAGCTGCTCACACATAGCAAGCATGCAGTCACAGTCAGTCACCAAATGGTGCCTGTAGCACATGAGCAGCAGGGTGAAGCTGGATGTCCTTGGGGCTCCCTGGAGAAAGAGGCAACTGAGGTGGTGGCTGTGAGAGGTTTGAGACATGGGGCAGGAGGCTGATTCATAAGTTGCTGCTGGAGTTTTCTTCTTTTTGTAAACTGCACAGAAATTCATTCCTTTCATGAAGATCTGCTTTCTTGGATCTTACTGATACATTAGGAGCCCCCTTCTCATGCATGCATTTCTTTTGTGGGAGAAGAGGACAAGGGTAGAAGGAATGGGAAATTGTTGTGCAAGCTGGGGTTGTGCAGAAATTGCAGAGTTCCAGTGCTGTTGTTACTTTAATTATTCAAATAAACAAGAGACATAAATTATCTTGACAGTGCCTGCTGGCCACCTGCCTAGCCAAATGTTGGAGAAAATATGTATGATATTCAAAGAGGAAATACAGTTGAAAATGGTGTTGCACTCTTCCACTAAGCTTTATCTGCTATTAGTGTTTAATTAGTAACTGTAAAGAGATTTCTTCCTTAACTATTGAGATTTTTAAATAGTGACTATACTAGGGAAGGATAATTAAAGGACTATTCTGAATATAATCTCAGCCTTAGTAAAGGTAGTGGGAATGTTTCTTCTTTTCCCTCACTTGTGTTGAAAGAAGCAAAACAAACAAAAATATGCTTAGTAAGCTCAATGAGGCTTTACTGGAAATACTTTTATCCTCAATAAATAAAATAATTTCACTAGTGAAACAAAGCTGTTCAGTCAAAAACTAGCAATAGACTTGGATTAATAGCTTTGTTATTGTTATATATTTATGTCTTTTCACCACTTCGCTGTATATGTTGTCTCAAGATACTGAGGGGCTTTGTTAATTCCAGGAAGCCCCTACCTCCTGAACCCTTCTTTCTTCTTACATCAACCTTTTAGTCTCACTGGTACCTTCATCCAGTCTCCTTCCACAGACTAGGGAACAGGCACCTTCTTGAAGTGCTGTTTCCTGCTTTCTGGTCTGGTCTCAGCTCACAAAGATGGCTGCTTATGCTGGAAAAAAAGGAGAATTTCTGTGGTGCAGCTGAAACAAAAGCCATACACAGTAAAACAGCAACATGACCTGCAGCCGCAGTAGGCTTCTGTTGAGTTGAATAGCCTGACACATGGTGATGGTTTTTGGCCAAATTAGTAGTGGCATGTCTTCTGGAAAGGGAGAAATCCCATATTTTTATGATGAATATCAATAAAGGACTTCTGCTTATCTTAATAATATTGCAATGAGAAGTAGAACAAGGCCAGGGTGGAGTAGAGGAGAGAAGCTTTAAGCAGAAACACTTCAGAGGCTTAAATTATTTCCATATTTGCTAAATAGCAAAGATTTACAGAGTTCTATGTGAGCATATATTTGCTTATTAGAGATTCATGGGAGCAAAAACAAGGTGAGGTGGTTTTAGGATAAGCTGTCCAGAAGTAAATAGCTTTTGAATCTCTCTTTTTAAATATTAAAATTCCTCTCAGTTGTATTTGAAGTGTTTAATGAGAGAGAAAAAAAAATGTAGCCTACTCCAATCTTTTCCCCAGCTGAGTTACAAATTTGCTTACAAACTTATTGTTATCACGAAGCTAATGACCACAGTGACAGCAGAGAACAGTTGGAGTGTGTGAGGCTTTCGTTTCTGCTGGGTTCAGACTGCTGCTAATGACTCTGATCCGCTCTTCCCTTCCCTCCTCTTCTGGAGCCGTGTCAGGTGCCCAGCACCTCGCAGAGCACATTAAGCCTAATGTGGGATTTGAGAGCCTGCAGAGTGCTGCCCAAAGTCAGACCTCTCTGGCAGAGGAGCTGTTAGAATTAAAATCCCAATTAACTCTTTGGTGGAATGAAAATAGAAGTTGGATTAAGACAGGGAGAGTCTGACCCATTTCTTCCCGAGGGCTTTGCCACCATCAGACATGGCCGGTGCTTGATAGCAAGGGGGGCAGGAGAGAGCAGGAGTCTGGAATTCTGACACTGAGACATCTCTGATCACACTTGGCTCCACAACACCTGATCAAAACTATTTCATGAAAACTCATAAACAAGTGGGAAAGCAAAAGACAGGCAGGCTGGAGCCAAGCTGACCTCCTGCAATCACCAAGCAAAGTAGACATGACTCGCATTCAAAAATTTTCAGTCAGCCCTGCAGCTGCTAGACCTTTCATATCACAAGGAAAGTGAGATGTTTTGGCTATGAAGAAAAATCTATGGCCTGTCATGTATGAAACATAAATACTGCATATTGAAATGAAAAAAACCCAATCATGCAACCAGTAAAAATAACCCAAGGTGTTCATGAATACAGTAGATATTTTCCTTAGTTAGGGAAAATGTTGTTATAGCATTCAAGTGAATGCGTTCTTTGTCTCATTCAGGGGCCAGCTCAGCTGATAGCATATTAAAATTAAAACCTTTTTCCAGGATTAGGATACAGTAAATACAGCAGTTAGAAGCAGACTAAAGGTGCTTCCAGCCCAGTATCTGGCCTCTGACAGGGTCAAATTATGAGATCTTTGAGATCATAAGAAACAGAAAACAGGAGGTAACTTTTTCTCCATTATAGTCTCCAAATTTTGTAATTTTTCATTCATTTGCAAGTAAACTGCAGTTTGTGATTTGGTAAACCAGAAGTTCAGTTACATCACTGTGTTTCATAGATATTCATGGAGATTTCCTTCATTTTATTTCATTTCTTCTTTACTCATTCATATTCTAAGCAGATTTTTAAAAATGCTACTACTATTTGTAACATCATCTAATTATAGCATAAGTAGTACATTCTTTCACTGACTTCCCTCGCAGTCTTTCATTACAAACATGAATGTTTTCTTCTTTACTTTCTCCAAGCCATTCATGATTTTGTGGCAGCTTTTAGATTGTATTTCATTATAGTATTACAGTTGTTTTAGATCATACTACATTTTATTATCTCATGGTTGTATTTCATTTATCTCATTTTTAAAATGTAGAGTTATAGTGACCTCAGTTCCCCTACAGAAAAGCAAGCATGACAGTCATTCTTTTTGGCCCTTCCCAGTGCCTTGCCTTGCACTAAAATGTAAACTTTGGAATGGCATGACCAAGTTTGCACATGGCAGTCAGAACATGGACAATCTACTAGAAGAGAAGTCATTTTACAGGGAGTCCAATCCATTGCAGAGAACGTGTTCTCAATTCCCTTGATTTGACTGTGGCAAATAGATGATAAGGGGAGGGGATGAGGCATCAGCTGAAGACAAATCCTTCAATTTTTTGTTATGATTGCTTGATTTTACAACCTTAGTAATAATGTTCTAACATCTACTTTCACACTTACCAGAAGGGGTTGTGACTTTTTCAAAATGTGATAATTCACCAGAAGAGAAATGTAATAAGAAGCTTAAAGATCGGATTTTTAAAACACTATTTCAGATCAATTCAACAGAAGTAAATATTCTGATGTGGGGGTTAAAATAAAGCAAGATAGGTAGGTTCCAACTATTTCAAAACAAATTTCAATTCTGCAGAACTTTAATTTCTCTGGAATAATGAATATTCATGTTGAATATAAACATTTATCTTGAACACATGCAAAAGCATAAAAACTTTGTCAGATCCACTATTCAGAAGGCAGGAAACATAAAAGCCAAGATTGTGACTTGGTCCCTCTACTATGCATTTAGTAATATACTAATCTGTAATTACATGAACATGTAGATTATGTCCATAGGATCCTTTCTTTATTCAGTGTACAAAATTAACAGCACTCCCTTACTGATTGAGTATTTTGTTTCATCTCTCCATGGTCAATACAAGGTCATAGGCTTTACTTAACTGCAGTCCATTAAAACTCTGCTCTAAAGCAAAAATTATTAATTCCTGATGGGTTTTTCTCTCCTATCATCATTCTAATGTTTTAGTGGTTTAGAGACATTAATAAATGTATCTTGCCTGTGCAGTCACTGAGGGATGTTGGGAGCTGGCTCACAGAGATAAAAGTTTAAAGTGTACACTCACTTTGGGGCTCAACTTCACATGTATGGCTGGCTTTTGAGAGTACTTAATACTGTTTTGGATGTTAAAGCAAGAAAAACATTGCTTCAGTTGCAACTGTAGGTCTCAAACATTTTTCTCAATCAGTTCCATCTCCAAGGAGAAACATCCTGCTGATCCTGGTCAGCTGCTTGCCTAGAGCATGCAGGGAGCGGGAGGCATGTGCAGGCAGGGCATGCACATCCTGGACAGGGCAATCCTCTCCACCCTGAACATGAAATTCCCTCTGTCTCCCTTGCAAAGGGTTTACAGAGAAGTTGTTCATGCATTCCCAGAACAGGAGTTGTCCTCTGACAGCTTAGTTTCTGCTCTGCAAGGCTCAACTTTCGAGGTATTTTAATTAACTGAAGTCACACTGCAAGTTACTAAAGTCATTTATTTGTGTAAATTGCTGTTGAATTGCAGAAGAAAAGCAAAAGAGAAATCCAGTAAAAAGAGAAATTCAGTAATCAGCAGACCCCATTCCAGCTGTTATAAAACTGCTCTAAAAAACTGCAGATGTCATTGCTGTTCAAAGAATGTTCAATGAATTCTTCAGGTGGGTGAAATATTATCTATCTTGCTGTAGAATGGTAGAGGTGTCTTCTATGAGAACTCAACTAGAGTGGGAAAAACTCAATTTCATTGCTTAAAGTTCAGCAAAATTATGTGCTACTCAATAGGTTTCACCATGGAAAATGACAGAAAGCTTGAGCAGTGAGCAGTATTAACATGCTCAGCAATGAAAAATCATTGGAGTTCCATATGAGTTTCTCTGGATGACGAACTTGATTTCCTGTAAAAATGTCCTATTGTAGCATTTAATTCAAACAAAGAGCTTCAGTATTTTCTACCCCCTCCAGGCATAAGAAAGTGCCCTTGAATTTTTGTGTTGTGTGTTATGTAAATTTATTTGTTTATGGTTATATTTATCTCCCTATATTCCGTCTGAATCATCTAAATTACAAGCTGTAATTAATTCACTATTACTGCATTATGTGCTGAAAACATACATAAATCATGAATGTATTTTGGATGTGTTTTGTTGTTTTAAGCATTTCACCTAAGCCTTCAGAATTTCCTCAGGCCTTCACTTGTGCTTTTGCTTCTTGCCAAAAAATTGTAATATTTAATAGTAGCATTCCTTTTCTGACTACATTTGTTGCTGAGTTTTATGTTAGGAACTATGATAGCTTTAGCACAGCAATTGTTGATTTACTGGATTGGAGTTTGAATGCTGACTTCCATTAAAACATAAATGTTTTAATCAATTGCTCTAGAATTTCACAGGTAAATTTCAGAGTGACCTAACTTTCACAGACTTTACCCGTGAACTGACCCAACTCATTTTCAAATATTTTAAATTACAAACATGAGCAGAAATTAGGCTATGGCACAACTACTATAGCCTTTACTCCTGTAAAAACACCAGAAATCAAGAAGAAAAATCTTCCCCTCCTGCAGTTGTTGATCACCCCTCTTAATCAGGTTTCAACAAGCATGGGCACAAGGAGTGCAAACCCCCCACACTGTCTTTTCACACTCTCCAGTGTAGGGCTGCCTGTTTTTCCACCAGCAGAGAATTCCCCTGGCTTTCCTGCCCACCACATTGTCCTGCTGCTTTGTTCTCTCTATTGTTTTTTTCCTGCAGAGTGATGCATTGCTGTATCTCCTCTTGCTGCAGCTGAAGTAGAGCCATCCATCATCCCAATCACTGGAACTAAGGACCTTATGGACTGGGAGTAAATTATGTAGCTTTGGGGAGGGAGAGAGGAGAAGAGCAAGAGGTTTTTTGTGTGTTTGGGTTGTGTGTTTTGTTTCGTTTGTTTTCTCTCCCTCAACCTGCTTTTTTGTATTACTGCTTCCTTTTGCATAATAATTCTGCCTTGCTTAGGATCATAATAAGGTAAATGCAGCAGAAGTAGCTTATTACTTCTAGAATGTAAATTTAATCAATATAAATGCAGTTAGCAGCTCCATAGCTGACTCGACTGTTGCTTGGGTCTGAATTTGAGTTTCATTTGTGTCTTTCCTTTCAACTTTAATGTAATGCAGATACAGACTTCACTGAAATAAATATCCAGTAAACCATAAAATAATGCTGTATAGGTGTTGAGTCCAATTTACTGTTACAGGCAAGATCTTCTTCCCATTCAGATAAAATAAAATCCAAGAGAGGTTCCTGCTTTTAATTTTAAAGGCTACAAATTATTAAAACCTGAAACTTTGCCCTCAATCTAGGTCATATCTTGGCACTTAAAAAGTCTTAAATTTAACTCATAAACTAAACCAGAGCCCAAAATCTCAGCAGTGTCTAACTATGACCACTAAAAAAAAAGGAGATGATTAGACCTAATTTTCACTCCTATTCCTGAGTATTCCCAAGTGTCTCTTCCTTCTGGAGCCTTACAATATCTCTGGCCCTTCACTCCAAACTTCTGGCTCCACACTCCTCTCTCCACCTTGTCATCTCCCTGACAGGAGAAGAGAAAAGTACTTCTTACCCCTCAAAATTTTTCAATGCCTTAAAAGGACTTTTTTCAATTTGAACTCAGCTTCAAGTTTATACCAGTTAAATTGCTTATAAGGATGCAAGGGATGGAGCTACAAAGAGCACTGTAAGATTTGGTATTAAGGTGAGGATTTTTACTTCTAGCAAGGCCACACTAGGTTTGATATCCCAGTTACTCTTCAGATTGTCTCTTGATGTTCAGTGCATGTCTGAAATAACAGAACAAAGGAATAATGAAACTGCAGTTTAATGCCAGAAGCACCTTGTTTTTCATACCCTTGTCATGGAAATTGTGTAAAAATAAATTTGAGCAAGCTTTGTTGGTATAGTTAATGAAACAATCAAAGATGCTCCTATGATCTCTTTAATAATTACAAATGAGTCTTAATGCCACCATTGATTCAGAGAACAACAAAATATCCTTTTTAGAGTTTCAAAGTAAAATGAATTTGCTCTGCATCTGGTAAACTCGGTTAGAATATCCATTTCAAAATATGCTCAGAGAACTGTATTGTAAGTCCATCAGCTTTCAGCTAACCTGTTTGGGAGAGACAGTACAAGGAGCTTCCCTATATCAGAGGTGATTTAACCTTAGATCCATCTGACGAAGACTTGACCAAAAATCACTTTCTCTGTGCCTTATGGCCTGTTTTGCTGGAGGATGAGGCTGAGGAACTGGATCCTGGTGGTCCACGAGTCCAGTCACACCTCCCTACTGAAGCTTTGTCATAAAGTGTGAGGAAATATCTGTGCAGCTGGTTGCACACCAAATGCTGGCATAATTACCTGAGAATTTACTTTCTTCTTTGTGGAAGGAAGTAGAGTTCTCTGGGGCTTTGTACAGCATATAAAATGAACAGTACCATAAAACTGGCATTAGTTTCTTCTTTGCTAGAATATGAGTAAAAAACTATGTGTACAATGTAAGGGGCTTTTTTTTAAATCTACCATAAGACTAAGATCTTTAGGTGGGTAAGACCTTTTTTTTCCAACTGTCAGATTTTACACCTTTACTCAAACTCAGACCCACATAACGTGACCTGGTACCTCTCTGAAGTTCATAGCTCCAGGGCCATGTATAAGGATAGATTATTGCCACATTGAATAAAAACAAGTACATCTGCATTTGTGACGAGTGTCATGCCTGTTGCTGATTACTGAAACAGAAGCTGGTAAATGAGATAGTGCCTCTCATATCTGTGTAAATTTTTGGCTAGATGCAGTATGACACCTACCATTGGAGAGGTAGCAGGTACCTGTGGGGTTATAATGCAAAATGATGGAGAATTTCACACACTGACCATCAACATGTGTTAATTATCCATCTGTATATGGTAGACCAAATTATATGCCATCAATTAATTTCTCTTATTGAGCAAAAGATATTTACTCTAAGTCAAATTATTTAGAACTTATTTTTGATAGGGTGGATTCCTGGGTGCAATTTCCAGACAGAAATCCCTGAAGTCATTTTACACCCCCCACTGAACAGTCATAAGACAGTTTTACTGATATTTTGGGCTGGATTTGGTGATGTAAGGTGCCATGAAACACAGTCCATGTCACTCATTGGATTCACTTGTCATCACATTTCCTTTCAGTTGTCAAAGGCTGATATTTCCATTTCCTCACCTTGTTCCTTGATGTCAGAAATGAAATTTGTTGTTTTACAGTGATTACTGTGTCTGTATTTCCTTTCTTTACTTAATAAGGGTGGTTTGGTTTTTGTTGGTTTCTTTGGTGTTGTTTTGTTTGTTTGTTTTTTTTCCTGACAATGTGTTTGTTTTGAATATTCATTTCTTTTCAGGATCTTTAAAATATACTTTTTACTGAAAAAAGAATAATTACATCTATTTCTCTTCCAGCTCTGCTGTTCTTGGACTCATTTTGCTGCTGAATTGACCTGACATATTCCTTAGCTAAGTAAGGAATGTTATTAGCAATTCTAATGTGCTTCATTTGAAATCCACAGGAAGAAGGAAAAAGTTTTACAAATATAAGGAGAAGTAAGATACTGATCCCTGTAGGATAATCACTTTCAAAACAGGGGGAACATCATCATAGTTAGTAGTTTTCTTCTGGAAATCATTTGCTTGGGAGAACAAAAAGATTGGAAGAAACAAGAGCTATTTAGCTTTATTTCTTTGTTTTCATACAGATTTCCCTCAATGTTCCAGTTCCATACTCAGTACTCAATTATTGCCCTTTCTGGATTGGATTTATGGTCTCTGGGTTCTTACCTGCTTTACCATAAGCTGTCCTGTGACACTAATTTTCCTCTTGAAGTGTCAGCCCCTGGGGTCAGGTTAATGTTTGAAACATGCAAAACATCTTTCTGCTTCCTTTTCCTTATTTTTCTCTCTCTTTTTTTTTAAAGCAACTTTACCAGCTCTCCCAGGTTGTTCTGAAAACTTTAAAATTGTGAAGTTTCATGCTCCCAAGACTAGAACTCAACGTTTTCAGATCTTAAGACCCAAACCATAATTTGAGGAGCTATGAATACCTTAAAATTTTTAAAACCAGGCATTCTCTGTATGTATCCTTTGCCCATGAATGACTGAATGGTAGAAGTTGTCACCATCATTTTCAGTACCAAAATAAAGGGGTTATTATGCCACTTCTGATTGCAGGTGTGGCCATAAACACAGAGGAGGACTGGGAAACTTGAAGTACCCTGTTGAGTGAATTTGTGTTATCTCAGCTGGAAGTTCCTGCAAGAATTTAGCAAAATAATGTTTTTCACCCACATCGAAAAAGAAATTTTTATGGTGTGAGTAACTATGTTGCCTTCACATGCCCTGTCTGGAATTTGGGCCAATGGGATGCCAAATAAAGGGAAAATTTTGTCAGTGTGTGGAAAAAGAAAAAAAAAAAAGAGGAATATTTATTATATATGTTAAATATTATATATCATTATTTTAGATCTGTCAGTAGTTCAAATTTTCATATTTTGCTTATATGAAATTCTGACAAGACTCTTTGTGACAAAAGTATTTAGATACAGACTTGAATTCTTGTTTGCATCTTTTTTTTCTGAATACTGAATAAAATCAACATTTTAAGCCATAAATACAAGAAAAGCACTTTGATAATGCTCAACTGGAAGAAGTGAGGCAGTAGAACTGTTTTAATGAGGAAGTGTTCAGGTAAATGAACACGTGCTTCTCTGTTGTATTCAATGTCTCGAGAGCAAGAATATAACAGTAGATTTTTTATGTCTTTTTATTTTTTTTCTCTCCTAAAATATATAGGTGTGTTTAGACCATGCAGATCTTTCTTTTGATCTCTGCTGCCTACAGAAACCCCACTGATATAGCTTCTGGTTCCACCTTCAATGTCTCCGTTTCACTGCCCCTTCCCCAAGCAAGGATGGCACTTATTTAGCCATTTTAAATATGGGGACCTGAGGTTAGATTTTAACATCCTTTATTCCCAGAAACAAAAAAGAACATCCTAGAGGGAAGAACCTCAGCTTAGATTATTTTCTCTTAAATACAAACAGAATAAATGAATGGTATGGCCCTGGGGACACACCTTTGGTCTGCCTTGTTCCATCCAGCAACTGTCTTCAGTATGAGGAGCAGCAATTCCAGCACTAGTTTACAACTCCCAAAAATTCTCAAGAGTGAGCAAAAACTGGCTTTCCTTACAAGTCAAAGATAGGCACTGGGCTGCTGGACAAAAGTCCAGGGAAAGCTGATCTGGGATGAAGAGAGGAACATGCAGGGAGGAGAGGGGCTCAGACACTGAGTCTTGCTGCTGTGCCACTGCTGTGGGACAAGGGAAGAACCCTGGAGACAGTGATCCAGCTGCTTTAATGGGTTGCCTCCCTGGGAGCATGGATCCTCCAGCTGCTGCTACCCACCCAGCTCTGGGTGACAGGGCAGTGCACATTGCACTTTTCTATAGTAGTTTTATGGGCCTAAGCATTGCCTGTTTTGCCTCTCACACAGCTGGCTTGAACAGTTTAGTAGGGAAATTGTTTTGTGCATGCATCAGGATCACATGGAGCAGTTCCCATATTCACACAGCATCCCTGGGACAACTCCAGCCATTGTTTCAAAGCAGCTTCATATTAGGAGCTGTTTAATGTCTTTTAGCTCCTTTTAATGTGATTTGGCATGAGAAAACAACTCAGACAGGGTGCCATCAGCCAATTCACTGCATGCCCGGGTTTGGAAATTTTGGCTACGTGGCACCCTTTGTTTCACACACCCACCTCCCAGCTTTGGGGAGCTCTGCCTGACCTGGCTGCTCTCACCCTCTGGAAGGTGCCACAGCTTCTACTTTCCAACCTGATGTGGGCAACAGGAATCCAGTGTGTTGGCTGGTGGCCCTGGGACCCCTCGGGGCTGCAGCTGAGCTCAGACCGTGCCTTTCCAGGTTTCCAGGCCCATGCCTCATTGTCCTCACTGGGAAAGAGTAAGTACTCAACTGGCTGGTGTAGCTGCAGCATGTTGTGCAGTTTACAGACTGCAGTTTCTATCTGCTTGTGCCTGGTGTGATGTCCAGCTTTGTCTGGCTGTCATTTTGCCTGCAATGGCAGATCTGAGGAGGGCTCAAGAGCCAGGTGTTCAGCTGGGATAGATCAGCCTTGATGTGTTTACATCAGTGAAATGTTACTGTTTTAACAGAGCTACAACGTGTTGAAAATGTTTCCTCTAGGTAGTACCCACATGGATGATGGTAGCATTGCTGTGCCTTGTTACTCACAAAGTGTCTTGCTTGCATTTCTCACAGCCTTTCCACGTCCCACACCCTGCTCCTGCTGTTTTCTGTCCTTGTTTATGCAGCTCGGGAATGTTTTTCAACAAAACTCGTCTTTCCCAAACATTCATTTAGGCTTGTCTGAATTTTATGAGATTTACTTGGAAATGCTGCATAAAATTCTGACTTGCAATGCTGTCTGGACCTCTACTAAACCTCCAGGGCAATGTGGATGAGAAGTGACAGCTTTTAAGATGAACTTTTTCTAAAGGAGTTGTTTAATCCTCCTAAGAAAACCCTTACAAATCTAAAATGGTAATATATTTCCTTAAACTGTTTGATCTATAAGCTTTTCTGGGTTCTTGTTCTCTGCAGGAAAGGTTTTGCCTCACATGTATTTACATTTTCATTTTTTTGCTCATGTTTCCTTGAATTTTTTCGCAGTAATGGCTTTGAAATGTGTGAAGATAACTAACTGCTCAGAGGTCTAACTACATATTCAGGAACTAAAGTACATGTTATTTAAAAGTTTACTTGTTTGCTGGAGAAGAGTGCTTTTCTCTGAGTTAAATAATTCCTTCAAGTGGCTGTGCAGGCAGGGTAGGAAGGCCTTTCTCTGACTGCACTGCAGTTTAGGCTTTTTAATAATTTCAGCATGAAGTGTAATTGCCTCATTGGTTTGACTGCTCTGTCTGCTATTTTATATCCAAAATAAGTTATCACAATTTTCCCTGAAAATTATGAGCAGGCTGATCTGTAGCACCCTGTCCTGTCAAAGGTGCAATGAGATGAACTCACAACCAAGAGAAACTTCTTAGTTCCAGTAAGGTAGTGAATATCAGCTCAAGCTGGCCTGCACTGCAGTTCGTGGAATATTTCTGTGGGGGTCTCTGCTTGCCTTAATGAGAGGCAGAGACTCCCCAGGAGAAGCAGCAGGCTTCTGATGCTCAAAACAAAGCAGTGGTGGCATGGCATGGTGATTCACAGAGGGCACCCACCTGAGCAGTGAAGAGTGCTGTGATGATTTTTAACTGCTGGGGAGTGATGCAGCTCCACAGTTGCTCTATATTAGCAACTATTTTACTATTATTATATTATAGCCCTGCTCAGCTTTCCCTCTGGACATGGTAAGAAAAACCCCACTTCTTTATAATAAAATATTTCTTTTTAAGCTTTCAGGAGTCCCTATGTTTTGAAGCAAAACCCCACTATGCCCAAGTTACCCACCCTGTGTACACACTGCAGAGGCTTCAGCTGGCAAAAATCTTTTAGGATTGCTTTTCCACTGCACTTCCTTGAGAGTCTCCCAAGTTTTCAGGCAGAAATAAATGCACACAAAAAGTGCACATGCACTGGGAGTCAGAAGTGCTCAGGATGTGTCAGGACTCCTGCACACGCTGCACAGGTGACAAAAGCATGTGCAGCAAGGCAGAGATGTCCTGGATGGACTGAATTTCCTGTGCATACACAGCTTGTCCCCACGGCACACAGGAACTAGATGATCTGTCACAGATGAGCCATTGTCACTACACTTGCACTGCTGTGCTGAGGTCTGGCTGGCTGTCAGCTCCCTCTGAGCTCGTGCTTCTGGGAGCTGCTGGCCAGAATAGATGGATGGAAAGAGCTGCCACGGCAGCAGAGGCTCAGAGCATGGGCTCAGATGACTACCAGAGCCATAATAGGGACTAGCAAAAATTCTCAAAATTCCTGAGTTCTGATTAAATAGCTTACCCACTGGATTGTCTTGTGGAGATACATAATTTCACAGCCTTTTGTTGTGTGTTCCAAAATACTCAGTGCAAAAGTTAATTATTGTATACTGGGGAAAATATCACATGCTAAAGATGTCAAAAGAGAAATCAAGAGTCAGCAGCTCCTGTGATCTGTGGGATAGGGGTGGTTAAACAGAACAGATGGCTTCATGAATCCTGCAAGGAACTATTATCAAGCTGAAAAAAAGGGAAACTGAGAACCAGGTATACTTTTTAAAGAAAGTTTTTTTCTGCCTTTTTCTTTTGCTCAGTAAGGAATGACTATAAGCAGCTATTTATGGTATCCCTTCTTCCTATAGATGCAGACACTGAAAGGACACACCCTGCCCCTGTAGGGCAAAACATCTAGATTCTTCTCTGCATTTTGTGTATGCTCCATCATTCTATGTGTGGCACTCTGATGACCCTGTAAGTCTGTGCGTCTGTTTTTGGTGCCTCTGCCACTTTTTGGTCAGTCACGTATAGCTGGGGGATACTCCTTTGGGTAAACTGTTGTCTCATTAGAGTACTTCATAATTCTGTTTCAAATATACATTTAGCTTGGCTTGGAAGCAAAAGCAAAACAGTCCCATCGGTTTAACATATCCTAATACTAAAATTAATGCCATAGTTAAAATTTCATTCCTACACAGAAACTGCATGGAGGCACATACAATGAAAAGCCAGCTGTCCAGAGTTCACCAATTTTTCAGAAAGGAGATTATAAACTCTGCATGCCAATACAAACAAAAGAAATTGATACAGCTACCTCTGTTTAAATTACTTTTTAAACAGAAGTGTTGAGGGTGTAAGGTGTAGAAGGAAATAGGCCCCTGCCTCACAGACAGCCAACCCATCAGAATGCAGAATACTGAAAAGGTCATCCTGAAATGGCATAGGACTGTATTTCATAAAATATAGGCCTTACATTTCTGGAACCTCATTTGTGTGACAAAAACTGTGACAAGAACAGAGGTTGGCACAAAATCAATATACTCTGGCAAGGATGTAATAAATAATAAAAGTGAAGAACAGCATAAATTTTAACCAGTTTTCATTACAAGTTAAAGCTGGTCTGATTTCCTATGTGATCTCTTGAAGCTACATCATTTCCAAAGAAACATCAGCAAAGGTATATTATTCATTTTGGATGAAAGGTGCTAAGGCAAATATCAGAGAGAGAGAGAGAGAGAGAGAGAGAGAGAGGGATGTTTATTACCTTTACTTGCAACTTGGGTATTACCAGCAGGACTGGAGGTGTGGAGGAAGGGGTAGGAGACAGGTGGGGGCTACCAAACCCCTTCACAGTCACAGTCCTCAGAGTACGAAGGAACTTTGGCTGTTTTGGTGTTCTCCATCCCCAAGCAGTTTGTTTCATGTAAGGCTGAGAAACTTGTCACCCATGAGCAGCTGTGCCACAGGAAAAGCCCTAATTTCAACCATCTCTTTACAGAGACAGCTCAGCATCCACATCCTGATGCCTTCATTTTCCAGTCAAATGTACCAGAAATATCAATTAAGAAGCATAATCCTCTTGTGATAATCTGTTGCCACCCTCTAAAATTTCAGCAGCACTGCTGCTGCTGCTGCTGCTGCTAACGGATAAACCCATGAGTTGTGTCAGCCCAAATGGACAGGAGCTCCTCCACTTGGCTCAGCCAAGGAGGGAATTGTCTCACTAAGGCCTCCTTGGGCAGAAGTGACTCAGCTCCCATGGTATCCCTCCCTGAGGGAGGCTGGGAAAGCCGAGCCTGGTCCCTCCACAGTATGTCTCCATTTGGATTGACGACTTCCCTGACTGCAGGTTAACCTTGTTATGACAGCACAGCTGCAGTTGCCATCTCTCCCCACTGCACAGGAGAGCTCAGCCTTCCCCAAGCAATAGTAGCTCTCAGAATCATGGATTACAGCGGGTGTTTCATCTCTGGTGTGGTTAGTTAGCCCCAAATCACCCTGGCATCAGTTTCTGATGGGGCAGACGTGCTTTTCTCTGATTTCTCTTGAGCAAGGGCTTTAGCAGGGCACAGAGCCTGTTATACTGGGTCTGTTTTGTTGCTTTCTAGTGAAAGATATAAAGTAGTGTCCAATTTCATCTGTCTATTTGACAAGTGCTTTGTTACTTGAACAGCATTTCTACCCGGGCATCAATAGTAATGGTGCTCAGTGTCATCTGTACATCACCATACACTGCATCTATTTCTGTCTGGAAAAATTGCATCCTTAATACAAATCCTGTTTCAAAATTTTGTTTTTACTTGGCTTTCACTTTTTTTTTTTTAAGTTAAAAGAGGATTTGTTTTTATTTTTTGTAGACAGAGAGTGATGTGGCAGAGAGACTACTGGTACCTGTGGACAGTGTAGTTTTTTATTGTCAAAATATTTCAGATAGAGGGCATGTTTAATTATAATCCTCATTTTTCAAATTTCTCTTTAATGTTTTCTTCCATCACATTACAACTCTTGTCAAACACAAGCCAGCTTTGCAAGATTTGATCTCTGACTATTGATCATTTTTTACAAATGTTAGCAGATCCCTGTGTTCTCTCTTTACCTTCTGGATATCTCCCTAGATAAATATACTTTCTGGATAAACATGACTCTACTTTCTGAGCAACTACTGCATGATGTTCGTAACTGGCCAAATGTCTGTACAACGGTTTTATGTGTAAAAAATCTGATAATAACTGTGTGCCTTAGGACTGACTAATATTGGACAGAAATAACTTTTGTGAGTGGATATTTTTAGTGTTGACAAATGTAGAGTGCAGCATTATTGAATTTGTTCAGTTGCCCTCTGTGTCTCAGGAATGTGCCAGTCCCAGTACAGCTTTTAATTGCTTCACTCTCTACTCAGTAATTTTCCTGCTGTTACAAGTGCAGGCTGCTCAGCAATCACTTGGAGCCAAGACATTTGTAGGACATTTTCTTTGTGTAGTCTGTGTGTCCTGCCTCTCAGCACTCTGTAACGCAGCTCTGCACATGCATTTCTGCTCTGCACCATAACTGGGTCCAACTGGCATTTCCAAGAACTCAGGGAAAACAATTTGCTTCATGAAGCAGGTCCTCTACTGCAATTGAGCCATATTTCTTAGATGAGTGTGCAAAAAGAGCTGAAAAGATTTGGGAGATCTACTAAAACACTGCAGACATATGATGTTCAATCACACGGGGAGGGAAGAAAGCAGGAAGAGGAGTAACACTGCCCTAGGCTGGAGAATCCTGGCCTGTACAGTCTTGTTCTTTTTATAGGTATATCTATCTATCTATCTATCTATCTATCTATCTATCTATCTATCTATCTATCTCTCTATCTCATGCAGAGTTGTAATCTTTATAGCTATACTAAATGCAGAGGAGCATAAAATTCATCCAAATAAGGACAAGTAACCAACTAGAATATTTTTATACAATATATCTTGGTTTCATCAAATTTCAGATAACATTCTCTTTATTGGAAGTTGCAAATCTGTACAAGTCTCCTGACATAAACCTCCGTAGGAACATGATGATTAAGACTGATTTACAATAATATCCAAGCAATAGATGCACAGTGGTCGAGCCAAATTCAATTTTTATTGTGAAGTTCAATGTTAGAAAAAATAGGACTACATACCAAGGGGTACTGACTTAGCTGTAAGTTAAGTTATTGTTGTCACTCTTATTGTTATCACTGTTCTCGAGAGGGTATTGAATCCAGAGTGTCTTAGCCTTTGCGTTGTGGCAAATTATTTCAGTAGAGGATGGACAACAGGCTGTGGAAAGACACAGTTTCGTGTCTCTGAAAAGCTGCCTCATATTGGAGGGAGGAAAGATTGGTTTCTTTCCTTGAGGTAACCAATACAAGTCAAAATGTAAATAAGAGAGCTTAGGCGTTCTGGAGAGGTCCTTCAGAAATGCATATCATAATAGCAATGTCTTCTCTAATTGATTATGCAGTCTGAATCCTTGGCATTAAGTGCTTGGCAAAAGTATTACACTCTAGCTCTCCCTACTGGATTATTATCACACAATGTCTGTGTTTAATGCGTGCAGTGTATTGCTGTGTTAAAGAATTAAACAGATAACACATGTATCTCACCACACTATATAGATGTTTCATACTTCACGTGCATTTCAACAGATATGGCTGTGGCTTTTATCTTTACTTTACTAATTCTTCTTATTTTGTAATATATCAGAGAGAATATGCTGGTGTCTCCTGCTGCACTTTATGAAAAGTCATAAGAGAAGATGAGAATATTTCTTTTGGGTGTAGTTCCCAAAATTACTCTGTGATTTTTAAAAACTTAAGGTAACTTTTTATAAATATTTTAGTCTCTTAGAAGCCTGAACTTCAATGGCTTTCACTGAAGCTTGATTGTCTGTCTGAATAATCCCTTAGTTTGACTCTTCTATTTCAACTGATTTTTGAAAGTTAATAGAGAGACTAGTCTATACAGATTTCATGTTTCTGCCATGCCCAATTGTGCCTATCTACTTTTTCTGAGAGTAAAAGCAACCAGAGGTATTTTAAGCTAGTTAAAATATTCACAGGTCATATTTTACCTTTCTCTCCCAGTATGACATTTGACGTATCAGGACTAAGCGAAGGAAAAGTAAATTCTTCACTGATAAATATTTGATTGCAATATATTTACACACATACTGCAATAAATTGGTCTTTACTGGCAGCAAGACCTCTTTGACACTTCATGCCAGAAAGAAGGGTATATAAAGAAAAAAGTGTATATATACTTTTACCCATATATATATATATATACCTGTGTATATATATATTATATATATACTTTTACCTGTATGTTGAGATAACAATGGGCTTGTAACATAAGGTTTTGTTGTTTTTCTGAGACATCACACCCACTGAGGTTTACAAATAATGTAAATGCAACAGTTTGCTTTATAAAATAATTTAAAAGAACAATTTTATTGCTGCTTCGCTGCAAAAATCTGTACAACAAAAGAAAGCAGATTTTTTTTGGTGTGTGTACCTGTGGTCCACAGTAAATATCACTTGAGGAACTGAAGCCATTTTATTATCACTGTAAAATCCATAGGCATGAATTCACCCAGACTAAATCAAATAAAACTTACCTGCTAAATTTTTAAAAAGAGCCAGAGACAAAGCCCTGTGTCTGAAAGTAACAGTCTAAAGTAATCAAGAATATGGTAAATGTGATCTGGGCAGTTTTTTGGTAAGGGTTAAAGCAAACCAAGGGAATGAGAAAATTATGAAGCATGGGGAGATCAGGGTACAAGTGCTCATGTTTGTTCTTTAATCCTTTTTGGGTTTTTTGGGTTTGGTTTTACTTTTTGGTGCAGGGGAAAGGAAAGGAGCTGTTGTTTTACTTTGGTTCTGATTTGATACTGGGGTCTTATTGTTATTGTTTGGGGTGTTTTGGTTTTGATGTAGTTTTAAAGCACAGTAGGTATTCCAACATTCATTGTGGACATGGAACTTTTACCTGAGAGATGTGGTCTATCCTGGGTAGTCAGGGGTCTCTCTGTGAATGGAGACCAAGAATTTTGCAGTGGAGTGAGTGCTTCCGTGATATAAGTTTAGACACAGGAGATGCCAAGTAGAAACTGGGAATTTAGGTGGGCTGTATTTCTGAGCAGTCTCCATGTTTCTCCATGAACAGAACAAGGGCTCTCCTAGTTTAGGTGCTTTAGTTTGTTACTGGATGACACATTTCCTGAACTTGGGCTAGTGTAAAATTTAGCTCATACACTAAAATTCCATTAATGTTTTACCTGTTTTTAGTTTTCACCTCAAAATATTTTAGCAGTGACATTACTGAAAAATATCAGGATCAGTAAATTACTAGGTTCGTACAGAGACTCTAGTCCATTCTCTCTTTTTTAAATTTGCCTTGCCGCTTTAAATGTCTATTGCATGTATTAACACATTTTATTGATAGAGGAAGTTTACACAAAATAAATCAGTGGATTAGATCAATTTAAAGGATTTTATTTCGCCTCAATGTTTTTGAGAGTTATTTGATAGTGCTAAAATATTGGCTTGGAGGACTGAGTTTTACCTCAGAAAATATATTAGCTTGGTTGTCTACCATAGGTTTGATCCAATTAGGGCAGGGTATTATAAAGCTGGAGAAGACACAGAGAAAGGAGAGAAAATGAAGCTGAGCACTGAGTAAAAACTGCTGTGTATTTTAGGAGAGACATTATAGGACACAATTTTCATTTGTGGGAAAGGAGTTTGAGAGATTACTCTGATTATATTGATAATTTCTTCCAATGGAAAAATGCTTAGGTACTAACTGCTCTGTAGAAGGTAAAAAGGAAAAGAAAAAAGAGCCATATGTGCAGCTATAGTTGCATGGATTAACCTGAGTGTCACAGAATTTTGATGCAAAGGTGGTTAATACATGTAATAAATCCCATGTGTAACTGATAATTTTTCCTGTTGTCATTATGTTGTCTTTATGAAAGAAATACTTGGCTTAGAGGCATTCACCTTAGCAGTGCTCTGCATTAACATGGCTCTGCCACCTCTGGGACAGCTTGTTTCACTCTCTGTTGGGCAGTATAGAAATGGATCCAAACTAATAATGAGACTAGTTTTGAGCTATAGTCATATGTTTTAGAGAGAATTCAGCCTGAAGAGCAAATATATGAAATCATGTATCAAGACAGGGAGCTGAAATTGAAATAGGTGTGTACATTTCTTGCTGCTCCCAAACAACAGTCCTTAGCACTTTCCAGCTGATCACATCTTCATAGTATCAGGTGCATGAAGAGGAAATATAGATATAGGGGTATGACAAAAATCTATATCTGATGCTGAGCTTGTACATTTTTTTTAGAGGAATTAAAGAGTTTCAAGTCTGTCTGTTGTCAAATTGGGCAAACCCCCTAGGATCCAGGAAAACTCCACTTAGTCTTTATTTTCTTCATTCTCCTTTCCAATTCTTTTTTTTTTTTCCCTTTTTCTTTTTTTTTTCTTTTCCCTCAAGAATACTTTCCTCTGCGGTATTCACAGAGTAATATAAAATTTATTCTGACCCAATTAGGATAAAGAGACAGATAGCAAATGGGGCACAAAAGTTGCCACCCTAAGTAGCATGTGTAGAATTGGAGAGAATACAAATTTTATTGGAAAGAAATAAACAAAGCCCGTGCTTCTGAGTCTGAGTTTCCTTTCCTTTCTTTAAAAAAAATATGACTATGAGCTTCTAGATGAATGTGAAAACAAGAACTATGTTGAGATGAAAACAGAAAAGGCACCCCATCTTATAGTAATATAAAGAACCCCCCACAGAATTTATGGCTTATTGAATAGACCCCCTAAGCTTGTATACATCTCCTCTGACATGGAATTATAGTGTTTAAAATCAAAACCGTACACCTGCAAGAAATTGATGAGTGGCAGGACAGGTCCATGGAGCACTTTATCAACTGCCTGCCACTTTCAGTACAGCAACCAGTAAAATGTCACTCACTCTGACAAAGAAAGAATAATTAAAAATATATACATCTGGTGGAGAAACTGGGCTGAAGATGGTCTACTAATGGCATCGTATATCACTGCATGGCCTGGTGTGAAAGAAGAATGACCTGCTGAAAATGCCCCTTTAAGAATATTTATAGGAGCTAAATGAACTTCATTATATCATCAGATATGCCATAAACACATTTTAAAAGCATTTTAGATAACCTGTTTAAGGGAAATAGTATTTTTAATGGTGTAATCTAAAAGAAAACACTTAATGTGGACCTTAATTGAAACAATAGTCTACAAAATAAGCCTTAAGAGAAGTGGACAGTCACCTTGCTGTCAAAATCTGTTGTCGCACTTTTCTGATTAATATATTTTGCTTTTGATTGAGCAAAATTTATGATCCTTATATGTATTTTATATAAAAACCCACCTGTATGATGCTTACACTTATTTTGTGAAAAACCTGGTAAAATGACAATTTTTTTGGTCTTCTGCATGCAAGATCTGAAAATGAACTATCTGTTGCCTGCTGGCTGATCTTTGATCCACGATCCTCAGTTGTAGCTCAGATTTGGACTTCAGTAAACAGAAATAGCATTCTGTGTGGGCTGTGACTAAACTCGTTTCAGCACATTTGGAGGGTGCTAAACAAGTCAGCCCTCATCTGCAGAGTTTCTGACTGGAATCAGGAAAAGTGAGGCAATGAGAAACAGGAACAAAATGTCCCTAAAACATATGCATGAGGCAATTTTTTTTCCCTTTCCCCCATGGCTTACTGACAGAAGTGACATATCAAATGTATTTCAAGCTATGATTTATTACCACTGGTCATTCCTGTAGGTTCAAACAATATGTTTTTCACACAATGAAAAAATGATAGCACATAAATATGTGAGTATTTGCTCTGAGAATAGACACAATGAATATGTTAATCCGAATTCATCATCTTTGAGAAGGAAAATGTACTGTCAGTCAAGAACCATGTTGTCTTGGGTTGCAACGCAAGATGTAACCAAAAGTATGTATTCTCTTGCCATCTGTTAAACTGTTTGGGGAGGTGGTTTTTTTATCTCTTGTATAACCCGTTCCTCATAACACCAGGGGGGAGGGGGCAGGTGTCTTCTGTTACTGGGCCAGCTGTTAAAACCAGGTGGGGCAGTGTTCTTATCTCTCCCATGGCCCATCCTCCCTCCAGGGGATATCTGCTGTTAATGGGCCATCGAGGCTCACTGCAGGGCTGATATGATTACATCATCCCATTGGAAGATGCTCCACCCAGTGGGAGGAGCCAAGCATTCCTACCTGGATAAAACCTGTTTGCACAGCCTGTTTGCAGTGGATTGCCAGAGGAAGACCAGACCCATCTCATCACCACTGGATCTTCAGAGAAAACTATACCCTTCTACAGGATCATCTCTGCTCCAACAGAACCACATCTGTCACTCCAGGAGGACATATTTGCACTGTGCCCAACACCCTGACCATCAGGGTGTCAGACTGTATTCTTACTCTGTCAGTGTTTTCTTTTTTGTTTGCTTTTTTGTACTACTAAATTTTTATTTTTAATATTCCTAGTAAAGAACTGTTATTCCTATATCTTCAAAGATTCCCTGTATCTTTGCCTGAAAGCCCCTTAATTCCAAGATTATAATAATTTGGAGGGAGCGGTGTTTACATTCTCCATTCCAAGGGAGACTCCAGCTTTCCCTGGCAGACACCTGCCTTTCCAAACCAGGACACGTGTGCATGTTAGAGAGTTGTTCAAGGGAGGGATGCTTCTAACACACCAGTCCAAGAGAATGAGACTTACTTGACCCATTTCTTCAAACTGTACTTTTCTGGTGTGGTTGTTTTCTTTTTCTCTTGTCTCTCTTTTAGCACATTGAAGACGAACACCAGGAACCATTGTGCTGCTCACTGTATTTTACCACAAGTTTGCAACAGTCTTGTTTCTCTTAAAGTTCTAATTAGCTGAAGGCCTATGATTGTGATAAAATGTCAGCATTTATTTTCTAGAGAAAAAAGAGTTTTTAAATCCTGTATCTGAAAAAAGCCCTTCAGAGTAACATCCTTCTGGCTTTAAAATGAATGAGAATAAAGCAAATGAAGCTCAGAAATTATAAATCTATGAGTGTACATCAGTCAAATGAATCTTGAAGGAGGAAAGTAAATAAAGATAATTTGATTTATAATTTTAAAACACTGGTGTATTTTAAGTCAGCATAAAAAAAAAAAAAAAACAGGCAGAAGAAAGCAAACCTGAAAAGATGCTGAAGAGGTAAGGACATAGAAAAAATGTGTGGCAGCCAGGGACTGATAATGAACACAGGGTACAGAAGCTGTTTGTATTCTTGTCCCAGTCCATTTCTCTGATCATATTTCTGGACTTTACTATCCTTAAAATAAAGCAGAAGCCTTATTAATGTCCTCAATAAAGCCTTGAAAGAAATGGTGAAATAGCATGAGGTAAAGGAAGAAATTATAGTTGAGAGGCTTTTTGTCAAATATTTACTTTGGCACAGGAAAAAGAACAAAAAAATAGGGTTTTAAATTGTTCTGGGAAGACATGCAAGGTACCTTTGCTCTGTGCATTTTCCCCTTTAGTAGAATAAGAGAGGATGGGTAGGCTGAGAGGAAGAATCATATTCTTATGCCACTCAGTGCAATATTAGACCGACAGAAGCTTTTGTTTTTTTCCATGCTTTCAAGTGCCTTTCTTACTGATGTGCAGGCATAGGCCTGAGGAGAGATGCTCTTCAGATATTAATTTCTCATTTGTGCATCCTGAAGTTTCAAGTCATCCTCAGACAGGCAGAAAACTTCTTTTTAAAATCCACTGTCCAGAATATTGTTCTGATGTTTTACAGGGAAAGGGAATTCACTTTTCATCAATGAGGAGAAGAAATGCCTTTTGATACTTATTTTTAATTATCTATCTTTTAAGATCCATTAGTATTGATGCACAAGGACTGATCACATTGTTAAATACATAGCACAAAGACAGAGAGATTTCTGGCCTATGGCATATGAGGGAAGCAGTAAGGAAGTGTTTCTCACTGCCAGCCAAGTAATCAGAACACACCCATGATTTTCTTTGACACTACTAAATTTAGAGAAGGAATGTGAAAAACTGGCTTCCTGGGCGTGGTGTACCTTTTAAGGCACAAAATGAAATGTAGATTGGACAGTCATAATTGACTTTCCTACTTTTTAGTCTGGGCTGCTAAAAAAGGAAGTTTGTTTTTGCATGCTGTCCTGTGTCTCTGCTCTCCTTCTGTTTTCCATTAACATCTGAACCCACGGGTCAGTTTTAACTAAATGGAAAGACAGAACTTTTCCAAGATTATTTCAGTTCCACAAGTTCATGACAACTGGCAACTGTTGGGGGAGAGATACTCAAATAAATACTGCTAACCCAGGAAAACTTTGAATAGCTTGTCTGTCCATAGCTGTGTACAAACAACTAATCAGCAATGTGTTGCTCCACATTCACCCAGTCCACCCTTACAAGGATGTGGGAAAAAACAGAGGGGCAAGGAAGAGAGAGGAGAAGCAGCAAAAGCAATTTTCATGACAGTGTGCAGGTCCAAAAGCAATCAGCCTCCATAATGGCAGCAGCTTACCAGTGTTTTTATTCAATTTTATATTCCCTTTATTATGCATATAGAAATGAATCTTTTACAGAGATTAGGGGTCTTAAATAGAGTTTTAGAAGAAGCTCTTCTTCTGAAGCCCAAGATCTTTGCTCTGTTGGTTCTGGAGAAGGACAAGGTTGGTTGTTATCTTTTTTATTAAAACAACAAGAACTTTAAAATAGTAACCTTATATCAGTTAATAGAAGAAATATATGAGCACATAAATTCTATAAAAGGTCTCAATAGTCTTTATATTGGCAATGGTTGCAAATATTTCTTTTTATTTTATTAATACTATTTACAAAACTTACGGTCATGCCATGTCAATTCTTATTTGTGTAGTGTGTGCTGTCATGACTAGATTAGGAATTCAGAGGACACCCTCTGCATCAGAATATTTTGTAAGGAAAATTGGGAAAGGAGGCATTGTGAGTTAATAACTCCCTTCAGCTTGTGATGAGGATTATTAAAATAAAGGGAGATGTGGAAATTTGAACTCAGTTTAAATTGAAGTATTGAGGGGGAAGGAAAAAGTGTTTACCACCTGTGGTTTAGGGTAGGGAAGCACACTCAGATATGGCTGAGAGCATTAGATTAGTGACTGCAGTGATATCTAGGGAATTTTAATTTGTATAATTTATTCAATCATTTATAAGGAGGACTAGAGTTTCATGTAGAATTCATTTTTATATCAGTATGTGTTACAGGCAACTCAGCAAGGATAAACTTGAGACTGAATTTTATTAAGTAAAATGGATATGGTAAGTACCATGATCATTAGGGATGGATTTTGGATACAAATACAGGTGTATTAACATGTAAATGTTCCAATTTAGTACAATCAGAAATGTATTAAGTAAAATAGATTGGTAGTGTTTATGAGCAGAGAACTCTTGAGGACAAAAAAAAAGAATAATTTGCAAAAGGATTGAGAGGAAATACTACAAAGCAAAACCTGAAATATAAATTATTTAAAGCCTCTGTGGATGAGTGATAAGTTGTTAAGCTAATTGCAAGTGACAACAGAGAAGAAAAAACCTCATGGAGTCAAAAACTTTCATACAGCTATATTGTTGTTAGAAGAAACAGAGAAAGTGTAGAAAAGAGCATTTGAAGAATGAGATAGAAAAATGAGTTTCTATTGCCTGCTCTGGAGGGACGACCAGAGGGTGAAATATCCCTGTGATAGAGCTGCCTCCAGTGAATAGAGGATGAGGAAAGAAAAAGAAGTAAAATGAGTAATAAAATAGAAAATGCAAGATAAATTTAACCTTTTCCATAACTTAGAGTCCTTGGTAACAACATTGCTTTTGAGTCTCTGTCTTCCTCATAAAACCACAAACCACCACAAGGAAGGACTGATTGTTTAAACCATCACAGCCCTGCTGTGTCTGTCCTGCTGTGTCAGGGATCTGCACCTCTGGGCAGTTCTTTGAATTGAGCTTCTTAGACAGCTGGAAATGAAAACCGGAAAACAGTGTTTCATGTGATAAAGATAGCTTTCTCCCCCCAAAAGGGGAGGAGAAGTTCATCCCATTATTGCTGGGAACAAACACAAGAGAGGAAAGAAACATTAGAGGTCTATGTATTTTCCAATATGTTCTTAAAGAAACCCAACCCCACTCAGCAGCTGGAATGCACTTAAGGAAATGTTAAATATCAAGCTATGGAAGGACATAGAGCATAATCTCTTTAGTGCTTGACAGTTTTGCATGAGTCTTCTTGTCTCTTTCCTATGATTAAAAAAAAAAGATGTTAAACATCTATAAAAATGGATTTTTCAGGGAAGATGACTAATAAAATTGTCAAACTATAGCAGAGAATATAGACCCTTCTCATTTCTTTGCCACATCTAAGTTGCTTTACTAGTGCTGGACATGAACAGAACAGCAAAACTTTCTGTTAGTCTCTTTTTTGATTTTTTTTTCTCTTTTGAGGCAGCATGAAGTATATGTCCAGAGATAAAACATTGGATGCGGAAGAATTGGTGCAATTCCTATTTATTTCCAAAATAGGGTTGAAGGGTATTCCTGACAGGAGCACAAGCTCTTCCTCCCTGTTCTCTAGCTTCTGTGACTAGGAGTGTGCTGCTTGGGAAGACAGTGAATCTTGAGGTTATCTCTGCTGTTTTCTTATCCAACATCTTGGACAGTACCTTATCGTTGCTGGAAATTAAGTATTAGTTAATGAAACACTGTCTATGTTGGAAATAAATAAATAAAATAGCAAATTAGAAGAGTGTGTACTATATCGGATAATTGTGCAAATATCTTGGCAGATGTCTTGCTAATGATCAAATCAAATCATACCTAGGAGGGATTTTCCTTTAATCTTAGGAGAAGCATTTCAGCTGCAGCCTTGTAAGAGAGGAGTGAGCTGTTTCTGTTCTGGCAGTAAGCATGGTCAGATTTAATACAAAAATATTAGGGAAAAAACTGTATTTTTAGAAGGAAATAAGTAGGAAATATAGGCAATGGGTAAGGTCTTTACAATTGGAAGGAATGAGGGAGAGCCAGAGAAAGTTCTCATTCTAAAGGGGGTGTGAGTGGTGTTTTACTCTGATATTCCAGATGAAAATTGTGAAAGCTCAATTTGCCTATTGCAATCTATGCCTTAGCTGTGCAATATACCTCAGGATTGCTATGTTATGACCAAGAAAAGAAGAAAATACTGGATCCCTCTAACATGAATTTTCCGAGGTTTTAGTACCCCGATGACAGTGCCAATGCTCTACACAGAATTATTCAGGCCGCCCTCACAGCATCTTTTATCACATTTGTCTGCTTCACTGTCACTTGTGCTCCCTCTGTCACTCAGCTCATGTGTGTGCTGCAGGTGATCAGCAGGCAGTGACCCGAGCCTGCCCTGGCTGCATCCCCCTCTCAGGCTGGAGCCTTCCCTGCAGCACAGCCAGCAGGGCCCTGGCCACAAGGGAGGCATGGTGACCTCCATCAGAGACCTGAGAGCCTCTGTGTCCTCATAGGAGAGGTGCCCACAGTAGGCTGTGGCTTCACAGCCACCAGGAGGTGGATTCCTGGGGGGAAAAATAATAGTTACGTGGCTTGCAGTGCCCCAGATAAATGGTTGTGACAGCCTTCAGTGCTTCAGGTGGAAAATGGCAACATGCTGTTGCTCTGGAATCGTGCTGTCAGCTAGGCACACTGCTCCTTTGAACCCCTTCATGCCTTGCAAAGGTGGCAGGAATCCTGGATAGCAGACAAGATCCTGACATAACTCAAACATAAAAGATGTGTGAGGTGTGGAAGCAGGGGCAGGTGACCTGGGGTGAATATAGAGACAGTGTCCAGGTGTGCAGAGACAGGGCTGGGACAGCCAAAGCTCAGAAGGGGTTGGACCTGAAGAGGGTCCACCTGAATGGCCACAGAAAGGGTGTCTATGGACAATTCAACATGAAAAGACCCAATTCAACATGAAAAGAAAGATCGTGGAAAATGTTTAACTGTTGCAAAAATGGCGCAGGGGACCTGCTGACAAGACCCATGGAAGATATTCAGGTTCTCAGTGCTTTCTTCACCTTGATCTTCACTGGTAAGTTTTGGTTACTGGAATCGCAGGCCCCTGAGACCTGAGAAAAAGTCTGGAGCAAGGCAGACTTGCCCTTGTTGGAGGAGCACCTCGTAAAGGAGCATCTAAGCAAGCCAGACACACACAAATCCCTGGAACCTGATGGGATACATCCAGGAGGTGCTGAGGGAGCTGTCCCACATCACTGCCAGTTCTCCCTCCATTATTTGTGAAAGGTTGGGTTTCATGATGAAGTCATGAACTCAGTGAACAAGGGCGAGCAGTGGGTGCTGTTTATCTTGACTTTGCCAGGGGTTTTGCCAATGTATATATAGATATATATATATAAAATGTATAAAAATATCTGGAAGTAAGGAAGGCAGAGTCAGACTCCTCTTGGTATCTCCTACTACCAGGTGAATAGGCAGCAGGCACCAACTGCAATACAGCAAATCACACATAGCCAGAAGAAAACACTTTATTTTGTGGGGGTGGTGGTTGGGCTGTATCACAGGTTACCCAGAGAGGCTATGGAATCTCCATTCTTGGAGATATTAAGCCAACTAGACATGGTCCTTAGCCACCTCTGTGGGTGATCTTGCTCTGAGCAGGGGTTTGGAGGTCCCTTCCAGTCCCACAGAAGTTCAGTAGTTCTCTGATATAGTAAAGACATACACTCATTCAAGTAACTTTTATTTCTACCTTTGGGAGGCTTATAAACTCTTAAAAGGAATGTATGAAAATGTATGAATGTATGAAAATTAAACATTTTCATAATTAATTTTAATCATGGAAATATTGTTTGGTATTAATGAAATAAACTGTCTGCAATCAAACAAGGCATGTATATTTTTAAGAGCTGAAATTAGGGCTGAAAATTCCTGTTTTTAAAAGTTTCCATGCTGTCATTGCAATAAATTAAGTTTCTAATTAAACACATGCTCACATACACACTCTTGGATGGGAATGCTATGCTTGATCAATAGCCCCAGGCTACACGGTAGCAGGCAGAATTATAGCAAATGGAACTGGATGAATGGGTTTACTTAATGACCACAATATGATTTATTTCATTGGTGGGAAAGGGGGTAGGAAGACATCAAATTGCTAAAAATATTACCTGAGCAAATTAAGATATGATCTTACAGGAGACAGATTCCCCAGGGGTCCCATGTGAGTACAGTAGATCAGAGCTCAGATTACTGTAAAAGACCCATACTTGATGAAAGTGTGTCAGCTAATCTGCATTCAGCTTGTTTGCCATTTATAATTAAGAAGGCTTTTTTGTTATGTTTTAATGTAGATGGCTTAACCGTGGACAATTGCTGACTTAACCCGCACATTTTCACAGTGTCATGATTTTAGCTGTTGGAGCAGTCTTGATAAAAGAAACAAAATTAATGCAGAAAATTCCCCATACAGTAAGGCAGATGAAAAACATATCTTTGAGTAAACCTTCACGGAATTTAGTTTTTTACCACAGCCCCTTTTTATTTGGCATTTGCACTCCGAGTTGAAGCAACAGCCCATGAAAGGCATGTGAGTGTAGGAATGTGCTGGAAGCTTCTGGTGGTGAATCTGGGACTGGCAGCTACATTCTGGTCTCTGCCACTGGGGATCTGTCACTGGCCCCTCTGACCAGTTATTTACCTTGCCAGTGAAGCAGATAAACCCAACCAGAGCTGAGACAGAGAGAGAGAGAGAGACAAGGCAGTTTTCTGAGTTTTGACTTTGTTGTAAATAAAGGTTTGTGTCATATGGCTTATGACCTAAAGTGACCCAAAATTGAAAGCACTGACAAAACCAGCAGCAGCAGAAGTCTTCTTCAGTCCCCCAAAATACACTCACACAGATATATTAATTTTGGTTCTGGCTATTTGCAAGTGTTCCTTCAGTTTCTCTTTCTCCCTACTTATTTATCTGTTAAAAACGCAGAAACTGAATATAAATCAGGTTTTGACTTTTTCTATAATTGTGCTTTTCAAAGGAGATAATTAAATTTCTACCTCTTTGGGAAAAGGTCAGTGTGTTGGGGTAACAAATATTCATATCTCTAGGGCATTTGCCCTTATTAGCCATGAATCACTGTTTCATAAGCTTGGAGCCTTGGCTAGAATCCATCTAGCCTAAAATACTTTGAAAACCAATGAATTAACTGAGATCCACTTTAATAGTTCAACTTTATTACTAATTAACCTGTATGTGCCCCTGTTTGTTATGCTGTAATTCAGAAACTAACACTGTGGCTATTGTCTAGACATATATTAAATGTACGGTGCTGCTCCTCCATTTACTTGAAGGATTTGTTGCTGTGCTGATCACTGGTTTTGTACACAAGTTAAGGCTGCAGACAGTCTAAAGAGGTTAGTAAAGAAGCCTTTGAAAGGCTGATGTTTGACTTTATGTTGAACTCCAAATCAACTGGCTCATCTGCAGGATACAGCCCTCATTTTTGATGCTGAAGAGCTTAATCACAAGCTGACAAACAGAGCAAGTGGGGGAGAACACAGGATTTGTGTCTTTTTTTATCTTATGCAATTATTTTTTTGGTGTTTGAACTCATAGTTATAGCTACTGTTCATATTTTCACCAACTTTCAAGCTTTTGGGATGGCAAAGTTGCTTTTTTTTTGGTCACCTGCAATTTTAATATTGTGACCAATCTCTGTGTTCTTGTGACTTGGACCAGATCCATAAGACCTCTCAGGCCTTCTGAAGTCTGCTGAGATGGAGCTGACACCAAGCTGGGAATTGCATATCCGTGCTGTTGGAAAACAGTTGGCACTACAGCACCCTGTGGGCAGTGGGAGCAGCCTGGGGCAGGGTGAAGCTGAGAGCCCAGAGCATCGTGCTGGCCCAGCTTGAAGCATGGTGACATAAGCATGGCTTTGGTCTTTGCCAGCAGGCTCTTGCTTGTCTTAAGTGCTTAGACCTAAAGTAAAGTTTAGAGAGTCAAGTGGCCCCCACTCAACTGCATCCTTAGCAACAGGAGGTCACTAATTTTCATGGAGGACTTAAGGATTTGAGACATGTAACTGCTTACCTGACTGCTATCTGACTACTTATCCTAATTTAAAGCTCAGTGGAACTGAAACACTGAGTTGTCCTCACTTCTCTCACTGGTTGTGGCTCATTCATAGAAGATACTTCTATATTGTGTTTATGCAAAGCAAGAAAGAATAAATCTCCTCTTATTCTGACCCTCTTTTCCTCTGTGGATTAGCCATTAGTATATGCTTGCACTAATAAGAGGTTTAGATGTTTGAATCTTTCCTTTCTTCTTGGATGTGTTTAATTAATTACTCCACACAAGACTTTAAACCCTGGTCTTTATTCTTCAGTCTCTCTCTTCAGTACTCTTCAGTCTTCATCCTTCCTGCTGAAGCAGTTCTGTGTAGATCAGAGATGAAGGGCTGTTAGCACAGCTTGTGCCTTGTTATGAGAGTGTTTGCTAAGAAGTCAAGGTTCCTCTTGAAGTGCCAGCACAAGTTTAAGCATTTTAAGTTTGGATTGTAGCAGGAAGAGTAAGACCATGTACTTTTTTTTCTAGGCAAGTACCCTTAGAGTGAACATGTTGGGTCACGTTTCTGTTCAGGTGCTTGTTCCCCTCCTTCTGCACTACTGAATATGGAATATTAATATTATATTTAGTATTAAAATGGAATACTTGCAATAAGGGCATGAGAGCATCTGCTCTCACATAAGTCTGTCTTATTCAAACCTTCACCTGCAAGGCAAGAGAAGTGCATTCATAGTCCTTCAGAGGAAGGAATGGAAGCTGGAAGCATTAAACTTACATGTGTGAGAGCTCTTTCATGCAGGGTTTCTATATTAAATGTGACAGTAACACATAGTTCATACAAAGAGCTGAAAAATTTGGTAATAGAGAACAAATAAAAATGTGAGTGTGCCTAGTCATGCAAAGGAAGCAGATGTTAGCAATACATTAAATTACAGCTCCACCACAGGCATAGTCTGTCTTTTTTTATAATTTGGTATCAATCTTCAGACCACAAAAAGCAAAAGCTTTCTCTTAGTAATTTAGTATTTTATCAAGTTCTGCCAAAGATCTGACAAAATGCAATGAGTCTCTGATAACAGGTAAGTGTGACTTTATTCAAACACTTTAAAAGATCTGAATGTATGGCATTAATGGTGTCAGAGAACTTGCCTAAAAGAATTTAGGTCTCCTTAAGGGGGAGCAGGGCAGAATTTAGGTAAATTTAGGAGAAAATGTTGTGCACATGACCTCATAGGAACAAAACCTACATCAGCTGGTTTAGAAAAGACCAAAAGTTGGTGCAAACAAACAGGTTTATGGCACCTGATGTCCTGTATGGAAAAGTGTCTAGAAGCAATTGCTTCAGAGAATGGAGCAAAAAAACTTGAAATAGGAAGCTGCATAGGCACAAGTCACCTTTTCTAACTATACCAATAATTTCACTATTTCAATTCCATTTTCACTAGCTGTGCCTTCTCTGTGTAAGGAGAAAAGGCAAAAAGAAGTCTTGATGAATACTCTACACAATTTACTATTTTGTTTGTTTTTATTACTTCTCCTATAATTTATCTCTTCTCAAAGCCAATTCTCTCTCCAGCCATCTTTCCCAGAAGGAAAATAGAAATGGATTTTTCAATTTAAAGAAGCAAACAAAACCAAATCTTCTCTGAAGACAACATTGAAAGTATACATAAGTGATGCCAAGTAAAAGGAGTTAAAGGAATAATGTCAGCTACACTTCTATGGCTGGAAGGCCTTCAGTATACATGAGCATCTATATGTATTCATATTTATGTACTTTGAAGGGAGGTGGGGGGGATTGTTCTGTTTGTTTTTTTTTTTTTTTATTTGGAGTATAACCTGAAGATTTTTCATAAACCCATAAAAACTTTTTATATTCAAACATTGCATACTGAAGCCAATAAAATGAAAGAATTATTTCTAATGGAAGTTTTGCTATACAGATGAAGAAGGAAGGATCAGGAAAGTGTTTTTATCTTTAAAGACATACCTAGCTGTCTTTCAGTGGTGTTAATTTAATATTTAGAGTGCTCTGATACTCAACTGTGTGATGCTCTCATGTGAAGGTGTAGCAACTCACTGAATTTGATGTCATAAGCCCTTTTCCTCATGTTCACTTGTGATTGGACTCTCTCTTACACTGCTGGGAAAAAAGGGGGGAATAATGCCACAATATTTTGGAGGATTTAAGGAAGTTAGGCAAGTAAAGACAACAGCCTATCAGAGTTTGAAGGAGGTCTTTTCAAATATTCCCATGGGCATTGTATCTTTGTAGACCAAGGCAGAGTCAGAAATGTGTCGTGTTATAAGTTAATGATCTGTGAGAAGAAAGGAAGAATAAACATCAACAGTTATAAATCCAAATATTTTTTTCCTACTATTTGAATGTTACTTCCTTGTTAAAAAAAGGGTTACTTTTTTTGGCATTTAGGTGCTGGAAAAAATTCTCTTACAGCAATGTTTTTCCACCAAAATTTTTACATGATATTTTCTTTTAAAGATTTACATATATAATTTAGGTTTGGCTTTTATAACTTCCTCTGTCCACCCAACCCTGCTCCTATCAACACTAGAGGTGTTGAATCACTTCATAAGGTAAGAGCCATAATTTTCCATTTTGGCTTTTCAAGTATCTCTCTGATGGTTACCTGATGAAATTATGCAATCTAGGGTATTTTTCCAAACCCATGTCTGCTTTTTGGATTATCCCTTAGGGCTCCATTGTGCTGAAGTAACCAGTGCTCTCTAACGGCTTTCTGCAACACCTCTGGGGAAATGAAATGGCTTTTTCATGTCTGAAAAAAAGTCCCAGTTCCTTGTCCTATTGCCCTTGCCATGAGACAGGGATTTGCAATGCCTGTCAAAGCAGCCTTCTCTATGATATCAGAAATGTCAGTGTAAAAGCTGCCAAATTTTTGATCCTGTTGGCTATGGGCATTTATATTACCTTGTGGGGGTGTATATTTTTTCAGCATATCCTTCATCTTAATGGAGTGTGATAGCTTATGAAAGCCAGCTTGACATTCCTTACCACACTGATTTTTTTCCTTTTGTCCACCAATAATATCTTTGTGATGGCAGCAGAAACTGCTTACATAAGAAAAGAATTGGAAAATATTCATGATTTTGTAGGTACTTAGGGCGGTAAGTCCTTTTATTCACTGGAAGCAGGCATGGCCCAGTAAGAATTCCTACTTCTGCCATGTTAGGCTAACAAACTAACAATTCTTTTGTCCTGCGTAATTCATTCATTTAACTTGTATATGGCACAGGACTGAAGCTTAGAAAGTGAAATGTTCATCAGTGGCCTAAGTACTGAGTGCTTAAATTCAGTCCTTTCTGATAAAACACAGGTGAAGAGATGGCTTTCCCTGTTAATCGAATAATGAAAGCATTTGTTCTGAATTTAGGGAATACAGGAACACGTTTTAGCATCATCAAATGTGTATGTAACCTACTGCGCCATAAAACATTCCTTCAGGTGTTCGCTACTCTGCTTTAGTACACATTGGAACACCAGTCTTGACTACTTCTTTGCCATTCCTCTGCACTTTTCCAAAGATCTCTTATTCTGTCTTGTGAGGATTCAATTATTTCATGCACACTGAAACAATTTCAGCCGGGGAACTGCCTCACATGCCATCTCCTGAGCCAGGCCACATCAGAACAGGGCTTGTAAAATCTGACAGCCTTGTTATTTGAGGTTGCCAACACGTTCAGAAGGAGGCCCTGTGACTGGCTGTTGAGTGTGTTTATCCACATTTTTCTGATTTTTCCCCTCAGCTTTCAAAAACAAGGTACAGGGCCTGGGTTTTATGTATTCTGAAATGGCGGGTCACTATAACAGTCGTAATGGTGTGCTGACACCTTTGTGTCACAGAGAAAGAACGTATTTAAATGATAGAAAAGTATTCAAATAGGTGGTTGGAGAACATTTAATCCAAGTGTCCTAGATCATGGATAAATGCTCTGTTGCTGTGCTGTTGGGCAAAAGCATTCCCTGCCACACATCAGCAAGCCTTGCTATGGTGGGACACAAGCAGTCAATGCGGTTTTGCTCTCAGTTGCTTTTCCACTAGCAATACTTCAGGAATAGGGTTTAGGAATTTTTGGAATCCCAGCTTTGAGCTTTATAGTTTTCTTGGGGTTTTTCCCTCCAAGCGCTGTCGTGGATTTAGACTTTAGTGAGCAATAGAAGTGAGCAACAGTCCCACTGAATCAAGAGAGAGAAGCCTGTATTTAGGGGAGTAATTTCTTGGTTTTGTTATCCCTTTCTGCGTATCAGGGAAGCCAAAATGGCATTTTTAAATTGATTTGTCACAGCCCAAGGAACAGAATAAGACTCCAAACCAGCTACTTCAAATCCATCTCCCTCTGATACCTTCCTTAAACATTTTAATTAATTTTCCTAAATGCTTAAAGATAAATGAAGAAATCATGTCCTTTTAATGTAAATAAATAAATAAATACAGTGTGAGAATTTTCAATTGTCTCCATTAAGAGCAAGCAGATGGCTCATTGTAGTGTTTTATTTTGTTATTTACAGAACAGCTAGCTTGTACTACAGTATCTTTTCATCTCCAGAATTTCTCTTCCAAGATTATGTATAGGCTCTGTCTTACTAGTAGTATTTTAATTCATCATCATATATTTAGCAAACTCTTCTTTTATCACTTGATGACAGAAGGGATTTTTTTCTCTGACATTTATTGCTTTTTAAACTGTATTTCTGGTATGGTGCCAGGTTTCTCCCAAAATATTGTAAATAAATGTGAGTAATACAGATTTGGATTTATGAAGCATAATGGTTGGATGCTTTAGCGATGAAGAGATGCTTTATCATAGTCCACCAATGTGTGGGGAAACTTTTAAGACTTGCTTTCCTGCTTTATTTTACTACAGTCCTTACAGATTTTAAACCAAGTTGCTCTAAGACTTGAACACAATTACAGTAACCAATCTGACATACACACAAGGTGAATAAAATGCTCAATTATATACAGCCGTTTTAACACTGATACATTCTACACACATAAAATAAAGGCACCTTGAAATAAAACTCTTATCTCCGTCACCTCACTTATCTACTAATTACATATAAAGTCACACAATTAAAAAAAAATAAAAAAGGAAAAAGAATCCTGTATGTATATCATTAAGGAATATAAAAGAAAGGCTTGTTATCTTCTTTCATGCTTATCTGTAAGACTCAGTAATGTTCCTATCTGTAAGAATATATACTCTCTCTATATGTGTATGTTCATATACAGCTTATATATACAAATATCACTCCCTTCAGGGGATGAATGATTAATACACTGGCTGGGGAACCCTTCTGTATTCACACCTTCTGCAATCAGAAATTCTTTAGATGGAAAGCCCCCATTTCTTCCTTTGCAGGCACTGCATCATGAGACCATGAAATCAATCCTGCCACCCTTTTGGTTAAGTTTGGATTCAAAATGAAAAATTGCCTCCCCTCTAATATCCTTACTCTCTTTCAGTCATTATTTCACAACCTGGATCATTTATTTTTTTATTTTATGATGGATTAAAATGTGCTGGTAACAAACTTTTTGAAAACATAGTCGCTAAGCAAAACCACCACTCCTTTGCATTGCATTCCTTACATTTTTTGCATGAGGATGTTGTGTGGTTTACCTTGAAGAACATGAAGAAGTTTTAGTCCTGAAAAGAAAGTGTTTGCCTGGTGGGAAAAAAAAAAAAGAAAAAAAAAAGAAAAAGAAAAAAAAAGATATTTGTAGTCAGTAGAAAATAAAGCCCCTGCCCAGAATCATGTATGACATTCCTGTCCCTCTCATGATGTAGGGCTAGTTTACCTCTGGGCTCAGTGTGCTGCACTGAAGATGAATATTATCAGCTTGGGCTTCAGTGGGTTCTGATGGAACCAGTCTTGGAATCTGGATTTCCCCAGGCACTCCAGCCCCAGGGAGGAATAAAGGGGCTCTTGTGCCCCCCACTGCAGCAGCAGGGGCTGGCATCACTTTTCATACCCCTCCAGGTCACATGCCACACATCAGACACGATGCAGGAATGCAGGCAGCACATCCCTATCTGCTTTCCATTCTGATATTTTGTGATTTCTCAGTGGATCCAAACATTGCATAAGACTTCCAAGCAGAGGAATGACCCAGATCAGAGAGATACCATCCAGGAACATTTCCCAAATGCCTGTTTCATGGGATGGGAAAGGAAGCAGATGTTTTCCATCAACAATTAATGCTGAAAAGCTACTATTACTCCCTCCCTAACCACAAGTTCTATGCCATAATCATCTACTCCCTTCTTCTGCTTCTATAGATGTAAGAGCAGCATGTAATAATTCAAATTCTGTTTTGTTGACACAGCCTGCTTCAGCTGTACAGAAAGCAAGTTGTTTGTTCACCAAGACTGTGGACACATCAGCACGTTGCAGAGACCCTAAGAGGAGTTGCTGCTTTCTTGATGGCAATTACCTGCTGTCATCCGAGCCTCCCAGAAATCTGTGGCAGCACACTGGAATAACCACACACAGTAAATTTCTGTCAATGTGGCATGATTATTTTTGTTAGACAAAATCACAATTTTCCCCTGAAATATTCCTTGGAATAATCCCTAATTAAAAAAAATCTTTTCTTTTCCTTTTAATTCAGGAAGCTGATCTCAAATAATGCTTTTTATTTGCCTTGAGTAATTATGCTGGTATGAATTTGTAGGGCAGTTGTAGGAATTGCTTCAGCTGAGTCTGTGTCACTGATGGGGAATGATCTGTCATACACATCTGACTTTGTACAGAGTGAGAATAACAGGTATTGATGTATCAAGCTGGAAACCAACTGAATAAATATGAGGCCTAATGGATTATATTGGACTTAAAATGCAGGCATGTGTGCAAGAATGTCCCATAGAGAATATTAAAGATCAAAAAGAGTGAAAAAAAGTTAAATGGCATTAGTATTATAAGAGGGGACTAGCTCACCTGTTGAACTGAAAAAGGTTAGCTGAGGGACTAAACAATTTTTTTTTAATATAAACATGGTCAAGATGTCTATTCTGTAAGGATGAGCACTTTAATATAACATTTGGACAATTTAGGTAATATGATAGCTGTTATAACATTTCCTCTCCTAGTGTACAGCTGTAGATGCTCCAAACTGGAAAGTAAAATCCTTAAAACCTCTCCCTGTGCAAGCTCATAAAGACCTGCTACTCATAGAATCCTGTGGAATCATGGAATCATAAGAAGAAGAGCCAGGTTAGGAGGGACCTTGAAAGGTCCTCTTGTCCAATCTTTCATAGGAAAGGGAGCCTAGATCAGATTAACCAAGTCCTCTCCAATCACATCTTGTAGACCTCCAGTGATGGGCAGTCCACCACGTCCCTGGGGAGGTTGTGGCAGTGACTGATAATTCTCACTAAAAAAATCCTCCCTTACAACAAGAAGAAAACTCATTTAAGAACTCAAAAATGCTGCACTGTACAAAGCTTTGATAGGGAAAAAAAAAAACTAAAAAAAGAAAAGCAAAAGCCTGCATGGACACAGCTTTGGCCTGGGCTCTGCTTAAGGTCAATGAGCCAAAGTTACCCTAAATTCCTAGTCCACAGTGTAGGCAAGTCAGGACAATCCTGAGGTCACTCATACAGGGGATGATACTTTTCCTTCCATAGTGAGAGTTCTGGAGAAGATTGAACTCAGTGTGAAAGTCACTGTAAGTATGAATAATGTGAGTCTGACTCTAAACCCTTCACAAAAATGAAGGATCCTCTTCTCTACAAACTGCATTATGTGTCTTGGATATCAATCCTGAAGAAGAAGGAAGGAGAATTAGATTTTACATTTTTAGAACATATCTAAAACCCACATTTCATGAAAAAGTGAAGCAAAGGATGCCGAGAAAGGAAACATAGGAGGAGAAGTTTTATCACAGATAAAAGGAAAAGAATATGTAGATGCTCCCTGAAGCAAAGCAGAGGGGTGAAGAAGGCTATGCCACCAGCTTCCTATGCTCATCTTAAAGGTCAGTTTGAAAAGGTAGGAGTCAGGTGTGGAGGACTATTTTCCTTCCCAAGACATACCATCAAGAAATCTTAGGAGACAGCAAGGAAAGGTGATTGATGACAGGGTTTGGAGATTTTTTTGCACTATTTTTGTTGTTGTAATATTTTCCCCTGGATTTAACCATTGCTTTGTTAGAATAAATCTTCTTTCTAAGTTTCAGCTTTATTCAGGGGTGGCAAATCTGTAGAGTTCTTTTCTCTTGGGGGTAAAACCCCACTGATGTTTTGCAGGAAACCCTTGTAGGAGCAATGCTTATGGAGGAAGCTTCCCTCAAAACTATGGAAGTTTGGGAAATTACAGGATCCAGTACTAGGATTTAGGATCAATTCTCCCCAAGCACACACAACCCAGTACCTTCCTTGTAAAAGATAGGAAAGAGGAGGCAGCTTCTAGGCTGAATACTCCTAAATTGCTACAGCTGATCAGTGCAAATTTCCTTTGGTGGAAAGATATGACAAGTGACAAGAGGGAGTGGAATGTTGCTTTGTTATTCTGATTTTTCACTGACAAATGCAGATCAGCAGCGTGCATGAAAGAAACCTCAGAGTCTGTGAAACAGGAGAGAGCTCAAGATATGATGTACAGACTTTTTTTCGTGCTTCATGGGGCTGCTGGGTTATGAAAACGCCATTTTGGGGAAAGCTAATTGCCTGTTCAGCAACTAAAAGCAAGATACCTTTGTTCAGTGAGTTACAATTCCCTGAAGTACACTGCAGTAGCAAAGCAGTAATTACGATGCAGCATGTCTTAAAAGAGCACCATTACACATTTTCATGAAGAAAAGGGTAACTTAAGCATTGCTGCTCCCTGGTTAAAGAAAAAGATTTAAAACATCTTGAGCATGATCTTGTATGTTTTATGAATATAAATTTGTCTTCATACCTATTTCTAATGTGAAGACTGCACTTGAAGCTTACTTACCCTTTTCAGACTGCTACCAGGCCAGGTTATAAGCTATTTTCTGCTGCTGGAAACAGTCCAATGATATAAAACATATTTTTAATTTTCTTCCTTTACCACCTTCCCCCACCTCCCCCCCCTTTTTATGTTTTTTTTTGTCTCCAGCAAAAAGATATTGTCTCACCAGAATGGAATGACGTGTGGCTAAGGCGGCCAGTATAAATTAAAGTGGGGTCTTTGGCTGAAGAAGCACAATGAATGTTCAGAAAAGGATGGTGAGAAAGAGAAGTGTGAGCAGACAAAGGAAACCAGGCAAAAAGTACAAAAGGGTTTAATATATTTTTGATATCCGAAACAGAGTGAGCATAGTTGCAGAATTCTGGAAATCATAAACACCTTAGAGAGTTAAGACTACCTCATAAATGGGAATAGGTAATTTCTTGGGGATTATTTACAAATCAGACTTTAATTAAAATGTTAGAAGAAGAAGAACATATATTTTAATAAATAGTCCATTACTAAATGCTAAATAATTGCTTATTTTTAACTACAAGTATGCTATAGTTATTTATTAACCACTATTTATTTATTAACCTTTGACAAATGGAACACCTTTTATGCAGAATAAAATTGCCAAAAGAAGCTGGAAAGAAACAAGATATGAATTAGGATTTTGACAGAAATCAGTAAGGAAAGTAACTTGCACACCAATTATATTGTGTTGCATTGTGAGCTCCATATTCTCTCCTAACAACTACGTAATTTTTTCATATCTCCATGGCACATATTTTGTGCTTTTTCATTAAAAAAGCCAATACAAACCAAATAATATTTTGCCATATAATACATTATTAGAAGAATCATAAGGAGAGAGGATAAAGGAGCAAGTTTAATAAATGCTGCAAAGCATACTACTGCTCCTGAATGTTTGTGTTGGATTTCATATGATGTATGAGAAGCTGACATGTCCTGTGGGGGCTAGTTTACATTTTTTTTAATGAAAGGTTACAGTACTCTGGACCTATAGTTTATTTAGTTTTGCACTAGAGATGTAAATATTTATTAAGGCTTTGAGTAATTACATTTTGTGCAAACCTTGCACTCCAAATCTGTGTGATTCACAGTATACTGAAAATAGAAATAATACCCCTAAATCACACCTGTCTGTGAAGAGAAAATCTGCCAGTTCTTTCACTCCCAACTCATCACCTTGAGACAGGCAAGGAAAAAAAAAAGCCAGAAAGAAAACTAGCTGCTACTTAGAAATGAATTCACTGGAAAAATGTTCCTTTGTTAAGAACTGCTTGGCTGGGATGGCTGGGGAAATGCAGAGCTCAAAAAAGTCAACATGTCTCAGTTCTTAGGTCATCTAGCTCCTTATTTTGAAAAATACCTGTATCTCTCCCTTTGTTTAACTATTTTTTATGGGGGGGGGAGTTTTGGAGGATTGTTTGCTTGCTTGTTTGTTTGGAGAGAGACAAGTTAAAATTCTTTTATGTTAGGGAGATGTAAATCATGGCCTTATACCTTTTATTGCACCCATCTTTTAAACAAGTGTGTCTTCCACCTTATTTTGTGATGAGCTTGACCGTATCATAGTCTAAAAATACTTTGATGAGTCTCTCTCTAAATAAAAAATTACAGCCTTTGTGGAGTTCAAGTGGTCTCAAGGTTATGCAGTGCTAATCAGTTTTGTGGTTCTTAATTCTATTTTCAAATTTGGCCACAGTAGTCTTTCAATTCACTTTTGTGGCACTTAATTGATTTTGTTATTAACGTTACAAGTCACGGGATCAGATAGCAGTATGTTGAACAGACATGCACCAGCACCAGTCTGCTGAAACATATATTGATTTGTATCAGTATTTTTAGTCTAGGAAGGTGTTTAAATTTTGGGGTTAAAATTATTCTCTATGTATTTAACAAAGATGAAGGTATTACAAATATTTACATGACTGCAATATGTAAAAATACGTATTTATATATCTTTCTGTTAAATTACATCTACTTATAGATCTGCACTGTTACCTTATGCCTCCAGATAATACTGTAAAGCTGCTTTTCCAGAGTACAAGAAAATCCATCTTGAAACTTTAATTAAAGAATAATCTATCAATGACAAATTACCAGAGGATGGATATGTCAGTCACAGTGTTGGCATGTCATTTCAAAGAACACAACTGAAATCACAGGAGAATAACAGATCTGGGTATTTGTTTGCACTTAACAGACAAGGGGAACAAAACTGATATAAAGCAATTTCTAGAGAGTTTCTATATTAAGAGATTAGTCTGAAATTCCTTCACTCTGAAAGAAAAAGCAGCCCTAGAGCAAATCTGCACCTTCTGTGAAGTCTGTAAAACATCCACTAAAACATGTAATCACTTGATATGTTTAAAACTACTAGTTTGGGTTTTTAAATTGTGCTCATGAAGTCTCCACACTGGATGAAACCCTGAGTAGCTTTTTATTTGACTTCCTAGGAACAGTTCTTGTAACCCTATTTCAACTTACCTTTTAAAATAGTGCGAGAAGAGGCAGCTGTGAGGATGGGAGAAGTAGGAGTTTTTTTTCCTCTAGTTCTGTAATTCAAATAAATTAATCTTTACATCTCCTCCCTGGTCAGCTACATGTGCATTTCTTTGCATAGAACCATACAAAATAGAGGCTCTATGTAGAGTTCCTAAGTAAATGACAGTAAAAGCTCTTTAAAAAAATTAAGTTATTACAAACATTCAATTTCCCATGAAATTGGGATTGTTTTTGTCCATGAGTTGTTGTTATTATAAGGCCTGGAACAAGATAAATTTCACGTGAGAGGTATATGACCTCAGTATGAATAACCCTAATTTAACTCCTTCTGCTTAAGAGAAAACACCAGCATAGTAAAAATCACAGTGAACAGTGATTATCAGTTTTTTGTTCCTTGCCCACAGAGTATAGTTTTACCTTTATCTCATCCAGGAGAACCTTGTAAATCAGGTAGAACAATACTTCCATCAGAATCATATGGGAATTTCATATAACCTGAAAGCAACTTGCTGGCAAGACATAAACCTATTATCCGGGGCTATCTACAGTTCCTTGATCACCTCATGCACACATATCCCTTGGCTATAATCCTATATATTTTCTGGTCACCATTATTTATTTTTACCTTGTGTTGGGTTGATTGGCTTCTCTTTTTGATTTCCAGATACCAAACTTTTTGCTTATTTTTGATCCCTGAAGCATATCCAACCTGCTCTACCCTTTCAAGGATGTTAACTCTAAAATAAAAGCATAAAAATTCACATCTAAAGGTCAGAACTACAATTCTATATTTAGATTCAGTTGGACTACATTTCTTTCAGGAACTACTTTGAAGTCTCAACCCAAAGGAATCAATTTAGTCTCTATCATGTCCTTTGGCACAAATGCAGTTGCATCATATTTCACCCAAAATCTATTCACGTTTTCTATATGAAGACGATATTGGAATAAAAAACTGAAAGATGATAAACCTGATGGATTTAGCTTTCTTAATTAACAGCAGTGTTGATCAGGTTGTTAATTATTGACCAGAACCTCCCAGTTCAAAGTGTTGGCTGTCCAGCCAGTGCTTACACAACTTTCCATCATTCTGTCGTCAGGCCCATGGTGGACTTCAAGTCACACCCTTTTGGGTTTTTTTTTGTGGGATCAAAAGCACTACAAAAGTGCAACACTGGAGATTGCCAGAGTTGATTGTATTCTGATGATTGCCTTCCTTATAAAGTATTTTATCACGCGTTTTATCACACACGAAAGCAGCACCTCTTGTGCTGCTTTAACTGGATGGTACATAACTTCGTGATATTCTTCAAATACAAATTGCTTCTTCCACCAGAGGAAATCATAGATATTATTCTGGAATTATCTGTCCCTCAGACCTCTACTCTTCTAATGGTGGCCCCTTCCCTGCAGTTTTGAAGATCCTTTCCAATCTGTGGCTTTCAGTGCAGAGGATGCTTAACACCTTGCAACAAATACCATGTTTCAGACACTTGAGAGGACAACATTGACTTTCTAAATCTTCTGTGACTGGAAACTGAATGGTTAATTTGCAAGTATTTGCATTTTTTTGTCTTGTTGATTCTTCTTAATTTCTTGATTATAGGTTTCACTGTCTGAGGATAAATATATGTCTTTCCAAACAAGAACCCATGTTTGGAGAAAATAGCCAAACCTGAGCAATTCTAAATGGACTTTTTGTGCCTGAATAATCTTTTATTTACTAAATCCTCTTGAACAATTTGTTTCAGGGTGAGAGTTACTTAAATTATTTTAACAATGGTACCTTTATGTTACACTTGGGCCTATAAAAGACTTTCAATAACAATATTACAGTGCTTAAATAATTAATAAATTATATGGGAAAGAGCTTCCTAATGATGACATTATTCCATTGCATGATGAACATAACAGACCACATCTAGCAGGATGGGCAACTATTAACAGCAAGCTTTGCTATGATCACTGGCTTTCATTATTAGGAATTTTAATTTGACTATAAATAATAATGTCAACACATATGTTAAGAAGGATAAAATTAGACTTTTACATGAAAATAAAAAAACCTCAGAGCAGTGATATAGTACTTAGTATAAATGTTAAGTAGGATTTGAACTGGTAACATTTTGCTTCCAGGACTAAAATATCTTAATAGGATATAATTGCTTCCATTAAGGATATAGAAGAACTTTGTATGTATAAATCAATACAAAACAAATAAGAAATACTGGTGGTCCTTCACTATGCAAAAAAGGCATCTATTTTCAGCTAAAAGCATTCTCACAGCTTATGATGAGTGACAGTACATAATATTATTATTTCTTGGAATCAAGATCAGAGGCGCAGGCTCAGGAGTTTCCATAGATTTTTTTGTTATGTGGCAAATAATTTTTAAGTTCACCTGTGGATTCAGAGATGCTTGTCTTCATTAAAAATGGCACAGTGGTGAGATATCTTATCTATTTCTCTCTGTGCAGCCCAAATTGCTTGAAAACTGAGGGGTTGTCTCTTTTTTGGGGCCAAGTTTTTCCTAGATGGATAAACTGTTTTCTTTTCCTGGGAACTATTTCCAAAGAGAATCACTTCAAACAGGTTACAGGAAAACATTTCCTCTCAAGTCTGCCTGATTCATTCAGGTGAATAACTCTATGTTTGTTGATGTGAATGGTTTTGTAGGGTCTCAAGTCTGTCCATCTGAACAATCTTTATCTTGGAGAAATATGAGCCGCTCTTTGCTCATATGCCCTATTCCCCTCTGTTGTTTTTGATTTTTTTTCTCTATGAAGGGGATCAACATAAAATATGTATCTGGATTGTTTGAATCTGAGCAGGAGGTTCTTTGGCTACTACCTGGCTGTCTTTCTGTATTGCTCTTCAACAATTCATTTTTCCACCTAAGATGGTCAGTTACCAAATTCGAGTATTGATGGCATGGTTATAAAATGTACAGAAGGTTTACTTTTCCCTCTAGCTTCAATGAGTACTTAAAAAGTTTTGGAAATTCAAACTCTAGATTGCCTAAACTAGACTGATAAAATTAATGCACGGGGGAGCTTTGTTTGTTTGTTTGGGTTTTTTGCTGGATTTTTTGCCACAAGTGGTTTTCCCAAAGTTATGAAGAGAAATGACTCAGTCAGTGTCCAAAATTTTCTTAAGAAAGATTGTCCGAGTTTGAGATCCTGACATCTGGTCATCATTAAGCATTGCTGTTAACACATGATATTTTACTTAGACTGAACCAGGAGGCAGACAGTAATTTATATCCTGCAGCCAGTGGGAAAAAGTCTGGTAAAATGTATAAGTGATCATGGATAGAAGTCTCTAGCAGGTTCAGCTGTGGGGTAAGGTATGTGAGGAGACAGATTTAAAAAAGGAAATCACACTTTGGTGATTTTCCTGGCTTAGAATAAGGAGGTTCCACCTTAGCTCATCAGATGAGAAGTGGTGTTAAAGTACCTTTCCCACAGAATGCTGGGCTGTATGCAAAGAAATTTTGCAGTACAAGTGCTGAGGTTCTTTGGAGTTTCTGTTATTTTTTTCGTCTATTTCTATAAAATTTTCCAGGGGAAAAGACGTACAGCATTATTTAACTCAATTTCAGTTGGCATTGTGAAATGTTAGATTAATGGCTGTCAGGAAGTCAGTCCCAAAAATTTGCCTGCATACTTCCTAATTTTGCCGAAGATTAAAATGTCATCACTGCCACTAGGGACATTGGCCATGCTCTAAATTATTCTGTGGATTACACTTTAAAAAGTTTTGGCGGCTGCATATATTTGAAGCATTCATTTCTTGTACTCAGTATTTCAAAACTTTGTGAATTTTCTTCCTGAACTCAGGCTAATAACTGATCAAAGACCACTAATTTAGCAGATCTCCACTTCAGAAATCCTATTTTAAACTTTAATTCCTTGTATCCATACCTTTATAGTTTTTCGTACCTTTACAGTCTTCAAGAGCTTTCTAAATCTGTAGAAAGTTCAGGAA